>JAVDBV010004491.1:0-13833 GCA_032619315.1 Piper longum | reverse complement strand
TATATCTGAAGTCACAAAAGGTAGGAACTCTTTTCTTCTTCTACCTTATATTCCAAGGGTATCGGTGTACGAATCCTAACTAGGATCCATCCATTAACAAATGATAAAATTCTAGACGCTAAACGCCAACCCTTCTCCTTAATCTATAATCTAGGCTTGGCACAGGCAATTGAGCGGATACTAAGTACACATTTCGAGTTGAGGTAATACCCAAAATATGAGGTGACTCCATACACTGCTACATTGCTCAACCTTGGCCAAAAGAGAAAATTTAGGGAGTCGAGCAACGAATTTACCCGGATGTTTGGATTTTCATAACCATTGCAACATTAGTTGAATCAGATGGCAAGTTGATTGTAGGGCAACTTTCTTCCTACCTTCTAAGAGAGGACATGAATTATTTGGCCATACCTGCTCCCGGAAGCTATTTTAAATAGCAAAAGCTTTTTTTTAGACGTGGAGTTCTCTGGCCGACATTAATTTAGACAAGTGAAGACAGAGATTCAGAGATAATCTCGGTAAAAGACTGCAAACAAGGAAGGAAACTAGTTTTGTAGCAGCTAATTCTCAGCAATGGATGGAGTCTCTTCCTTTTTTGCGATTGGACGTGTACGAGGAGAAGAACTAGATTGAAGCATTTCCAACGTTTTGTAGAATTCTTCAGGGAGGGGACCTGGTCTGTGTTGAGGAACATGCTTGGGTATTGGTGCATCATTTTCAATTACCTCGCATTCATATCCTTCAGGTCCCCCCATGGACTCCATTCTGCAAAATGGAAACCCGGATGAAATGATATCAACTTAAATAACAATTCCTTGACGATAATCATATGTGCAGTAAAAAGTACATGATTTTAATGGGCTCAAATGTCTTCCATAACAAGCAATGAGGAAATAGAAACAATCTTATCAAATTACAGTTCCTTACACAGAATCTAACAATTAAAAGTCAGCTACATATTGTTTCATTTCGGCTGGTCTAATTTTAAGCTGGATATAACTTTTTCTGTAATCACCTTAATGCCATTTCCTTGAATAAATACAAATTTAAAATTCTTTCATTTAGAAAATTATTAACAGAATTGCAAAGAGAGAAAATGGAGATGGAAGAGAATCATTGTCGAGCATTTGGGACTACGTCTAACCCAACAATTCCTGTTGTCTCCTTAACTTTAGCCAACAGAGGACCGGCAAAACGCCGAATGAACATCCACACTACTTACTTTCCTTACTTTCTGTAACTTAAAAGAGATGCCTGCATTAATCGACCCACCAATGGCAATGCCAGAAGAGATCATGAATGGGGGTGAACCAAGTGCAAAATGAGTAAGAAAGACAAATGTGAACCCCTAGAGCAGAAGTAGGTTGAAACCAAAAAACATACGGATGACCATAAACCAAAAAATCCTGTTTCATTTGCTTGCATGCTTAGCAAGAGTCTAGATCCTGTGCATAATAATACAACATCAATGATTCAAATAATGATATCAAATATCGGGAAATTAGTTGGTCACTGGCAATGGAATGACAAGTCAAGCTAGTTCTGATGACATTCAAAAGAACAGAAATATTATAGCTTGTTGACGTCTCAACTTACGAAAGCGAATATTCAGGACTTAGAAAACAAAAACAGTAACATCATCCTTAAGTGCTCGGGAATTGGTAACAAATGATCAACATTCCACATCAATGCATGGAATACTGGTTAACACATTAAAAAAACAAACAGATCAGTACCCACAACGCAAAATTCACAAACAACCGAAGCATACAGAACACATTTTACACAGACTAGTTGAGATCAAACGCAATAACGCCAAGCTCAAGACAATCAACAATGTAACACTTGCCAATTCCAATCCACAAACAACAGCATAAACATGTTGCAGCTATGTCATGATTCAGCAGACATTCATTCAACCGCATCAAATGGTAGTAAAGACGAACGAAGAAAAATAACGTCATGTGCAGGTAGTAAAAAACTCAAAAACTGCACACAGGTAGCAAACTCGAGTAGCTTTGATAGGCGGCAAGTGAAATGGCCACAAAGTAAAAACACCATGTATAAGTAGTAAACAAGAAAGCAATGGCGATGCAGGTCTCGAATGACAGCAAATCATTATTGGGTAGGAAAGAGAAAGTCAGAGTATTTACTTTATTTAAATTTGTAAGTATACTTTTGTTTGCCTTTGAAATCGAGTTTAAGGGTATTGAGGTGTAAATTGACCCGGCTTCATTTGTTGCTTATTTTTACTCCCCTTGGGATACATTTATGCCGAGCATTTACTTTAAGAACTAGAATTTCTTGATTTGTTATAGTACTGCTCCTCAAATAAAGTAACGATGCATTTACCCATAATGTTTTTAAATTTATGATTATTATAACTTTTTTCCTTGGCCATTTATTATGTAAACATATGTCAAACTTTTGCGTCCAAAGTTTTATGACTTTATGAAGTGCATTATTATTAAGCTAAATCCAACACGATCATGTTATGAACACTATTTATTAACACACAAGCCATGACCCACAGCCATCTAATGCTGGATGTGGGTAAGTGCAAGTTTGTGTTACCAAAAAAATAGCAGAACATAGAAGATATATAGTAGTCACAGGCAGTTGGTATAACTTGTGTTTATGGTTTGGAATCTTTCGACGATCCAACCAAAGGACTTGGTAATTTCTACCTAATTGATACGGTGGTTGGGACTCAAGGCAGTGATATCTATTTGAGATTTTTCTTGTCCAAAGGTGACGCAAAACACCAATTAGAATGGACAAATACAGAACAAACACAATGATGGGAAATTTGGAACTTGACAAAGAGCAGAAATGAACCGAATACATCCATTAGTATAATGGGTAGAAAAAAAAAGGCAAAGTTAAAAACATCAGATCAAAGCACACACTCCTGCTCTCTTTCTTTCACTACTGTTAGTCATTGGTCACCTCTTCTTCTCCATATGCAAAAGGGTTAATGGCGAAAGAACCAAACAAATGAATGGGAGGATTGCATATCCAGGCCACGTCTTTAGTCGGTGTTAATGTAGCTGAAAATCTGGTATACTGCTGCAGCTATCTGATCTGCCGAAGCCAATTTGCAATCCTCTTCAATCTGCTTCACCATCCACATAAACAATATTGATCACAACTGTCTTATTTTTTTAAGCACATCATAAGTTCAGAGAACTAGCTTTATTTATCAGTTACCCGTATTATCATATCTCACATTTGAAACAAGAACATTATCTAATCTTACAATCCTATCTTTTTTTTTCCCAAGCTGTAGCAAGACTAGAACAAGCAGAGGTTAGTGGCATTGCTTGAAGAATGTATCAACTTTCTCTACTTTTTCATTATTGAGATGAATTAAGTTTTATTCACGCATTGCTTACCCATCTCAAATTTTATGTCTCAAACAAGACAATAACTGTGGAGTTATACGGCAACATTATTAAAACATGCAGGTGAGTTCATGATCATCAGCAAATTTGTGTAATCTTGTGATTAAGATTATCGTGTACAGAGATGTAGAACAAATTGAATTGTCACGTACATATACGATGCAAGCGTGAGAATTGATACTTGAGATTGAAATTAGAACATGCTCGTCAGGTCAGTGATGTAGATCAAGATGATCACCATTATGCATATATGATTCATTTGTGTGATCTTACTACTGAGATTTTGGCATAGACACTAAGAAGTAGAACAAATTGGTTTGTCATGATAAACACAAATGATGACGATGGTGAATGCATGAGAAATGATACCTTGAGATTGAAAGAGTAGAGAACAGAGTGATCCAAAGAGGTGACATTGAGATGCAAGATTGTGAGGTTGAGCTCTTCCATGGAAGCAATGGCCTTGAGCAGCTGCCCCGGCCGCCTCGGCGACAACACCTTGAGGTTCGCATGGGTCTGTATCACCGTCACCTCCACATCCGCCGCCGCCCTGTTCTCTGCCGTCAACTCTCCACTGCCAGCCTCGTCGGCGGCCAAAGAGGTATGCCGCAGGGAGCCAGAGTAAGCTCTGTACTGCGGCGAGGTGAAGAAGCCATGGAACGGTACGGCGTCGTCGAAATCCCGCCGGCGCTTCTCGGCCTCGAGCGACTGGAGGAGCTGTTCGAGCTCCTTGACGAAGTCGATGGCGCCGCCGACAATGGAAGCTTGGTCGCCCTGCGAAAGACGAAAAAAAGATTGGATTTTTGTATACGACAACAAGGGGGAGTCGCCATTGATGAAGAAGGTGGGAGGTGGGAGTCATGGCGGATTGGGGTGGGGGTGTGCATACTCGTTGGATGAAGGAGGGGGGCATGAGGGATCGGAGGGCGTTTAGGTGGTGGTTCATCTGCTTCCTCCGGTTGCGCTCCACGGCAATGTGCGTCATCCGCTGGCTCTCCACGTCCTCCTTGTTCTTCCCCAGACTCGCCCTCTTCCTCTTCCTCTTCTCCCTCCCCAAGCTCCTGCCTTTCCACCTCGACGCCGCCGGAGCCTCGCCGGCGGCGGCGACGCCGATCGGGTACTGCAGTTCCTTCGTCTCCGACTTCACCGGCGAGTGGGACTCCGACGCGTGCGTGATGCAGCTCTCCAGCTCTACCGCCGGCCAAAGCTGGTGCTGCCGCCTGAGGAAGCTCGCCGACGACGGTGGGAAGAGTGGCTCGACGCCTAGCATCTGGAGAAACGGCATTGGGTCGGAAAAAGCGAAGCTTGTGAAGGGGTCTGCGAAGCTTCCACCTTCGGAGTACAGTTCATGGGGGGCGGCCTTCTCCTCTAAGAACTCAAATCCTTGATGGAGCTGCTGCAACAACACCGCCACCACCACCATCATCCACATTTGGAATTCATGAAAAAGAAGAAAAAAAAAGTGCATAGCTAAAGCTCTGTTTTCTGCTCTGCATGATTGTGGAAGAAGGAAGTAAAAGCTATAGCTCAGATTGTGTGTAAGAAAGGTGATGCATTTACTACTTACACAGGGGTCCATTGGTCCTTGAAGCCCCTCCATGGCAGCCGAAATAAGCAAGCAGCAGTAGAGGAAGAGGATATTTGTGTCGTTTGAAAGCAGGTCTGGTGGTGGTAATGGTAAACTGGCTCGGTATAACAGCGGTGATGTAGTACTAGTATTACAGTATTATCTTACCATTCCACCGCCAACTCAATTCTTCTCCATTGTCCCTTCTTTGCTTCACTTCAATTTCCTCCCAACACCCAACATTCGGCTGTGGAGCAATAAATGCTTATTCCCATACATTCCTTTGCCTCCTTGCAGATGCAGACCGGGGGAGATGCTCACCAACAGTGCCACCATATTAATTGCAACATGAGCTTATATAGTGAGGGCAGTGGAGGAGGTCTGGGAGAAACTATAGAAGCATGTGTAGGTATTGGAAATTTGAAGTTTACTCTCGTATACATAAGCATAGAACAAGTAATAGCAAGCTTACTCAGACTTGTACTATTACTACTCCTACAGCTGCTGCTGCTGCTAACTAGTATGGAGTATGTGGAAGAGGGGTGTGTATGCTTTGATGAGTGAGAGGCCACGGCCAGATATGGAGTGAGAGAAAGGGGGGGGGGGCTCGTTTTGCAAGCTCCCATGCATTATTGGAGTGGCAGGTTTGTCCAGCAGCGGGGACAGTCTGTTGTGGGGACTATGCAAAACGCACAGGAATAAAGTCTTTGAGCTTTCTGCCATTGATTGAGTCACCACTCTGATGAAGGGCCAGCAAAGTTTCATACAGTACATTTACAAAGGTTCTCTAGCTAGCTACGTTTTCGTACGAATATATATGTACACACACCAATGCAATAGCTTGTATATGGTTGAGTATAGGTCTACTTGCTTCTTAGTAGCTAACACTATCAATGTGTGGGTATACCTGCCATACTCTACTGATCCCCATAATTTTTTTGCTGTTACTTGGTTGGTTTAAAATGACGCTTGTCATCATGTTTATAGATCGGATTCCATCAGTAGTTAATGATTTGAGGGCTTTGAGCTTGATAGGTCTTTAGCTTAGGTAAACACAATGATCAAGCATCAAACTCTACACGAAAGTCAGAAACTGTAATCTCAATCCTTTTCATTTGAAGTAGCAGGTCTGCAGGGAAGTAAGCCTTGCCTCTGCTAGTAGAATGGTGTCTTATGTTTGACCACGAGTAGATTCAGACCCAAGTTTGGCATAAGCTGGTTTTAATGGTAGAACTAAGTTTTCTGCTATAGCTCTTTGGCTTACTGGGGGTCAATATTTGCCATCTCCAAGAGGGTGAACAAATGGAGTTCACTTACTGCACAGTCAATGGCTACCGACATGTGTTTCCAAAACCACCAACCAAGCGCACACACCTCACTGGCTAGGAAGAGAGAGGCCAGAGGGAGAAGAAAATAACAAAAGCAAAATGCCAAATTCTCTTAAATGGGATAACAGGGAGCCCAAGAAGGAAGAAGGCCATCGTGGGTTGTGCTCGTACTGGGACAAACATGCCCGGTGCGCACATACGTTATCACATATACTATATTGTTAATGGGGGATGATTAGTGCGATCTAATTGCGTGTTTCAAATGATTAAGATACTGTTATCCTCTCTTTTCTAGTCATTGTTTTTGAAGGAGCTTTCACTCTCGCACTTTTTTCCTTGAATGACTAAACCTGTACTCTTCCTCGAAGATCGATTCTGGGCCTGATCTCCTGTTTCTTCCCTTTGTATCAGGATCAACTGGAAGCTTCTTCCCGAGGTCTGGCTCCGTGGGGGGGAGGGGTGCCTAGAACCCTTCGCCCCACCATGGCACCCCACTCTTGCAATCAACTTCTTCAAAGCCATGAGCGCAGCTAGCTTTTCAGTAATATAATGTCACAGAGTTGGCAAAAGAGACGAAAATCCCGACTATAAGATGTCATTGTCCTTGCAGACCCGAACGACGAGGGTGCATCCCCTGGTCCTAGAGACGAGTTAAAATGCAATAATGTATATAAACTATGGAAGAGTAGGAGTGGTGAAGTTGATTTGAAATTTACGGTGCATCTTCTAGTGAGAATTACCCACCGCGTAATTAAGTAATGTATGTGGCTTAAGAATTAAGAGTATGACTCTTTGTCTGCGTGTGTGCGTGTTTCTTTTTTGGTACAAGTTTCGAGCTCCGAGCAGAGAAGCTTCGAAGTTAGAAAATATGAAACGTCCTGTTCCCAAGCTTGATAAGAGGTTCTCTCACCCATTAAGCTTCTGTCTCTCTCTCTTTGTTGATTGGACAGTTGACTAGTTTGATGTTCATGGCTGTTTGGTCCAATGACATTTTCTAGACTAGCTTGAGCCTTGAACTAAATCATCAAACTCTTTGCTTGCATTGTTGCATTTTTTAGTTGATCTGTCAATCAGTGTTAATATAGCTAAACAGTAGAATATCGGAAGAGTTAATTACCACGCAGTTAAACCAACTATGCACAATGTTAATCTAACATTTAACAAGAGCTGCATGGTAACATTGTTTGTACACAACTGGCAAGTTGAAGGCAAGTGGTGTTGCAGTCAAGGGCCTTAAAGTTGGATTCAAAATTACAGGGGAAAGGGAGGTGAAACCGAGGAAAAGAGCCAGCTTTCTGAGTGAAATATATTCATTCATGGCCTTGGACCTTGGTAGCAGCAGCAGGAGTATTAGTGCTGCTTTTAGCTTTGAACATCTACCCTGGGTTTGGTCTCCAGACTCCATAAGTCAGCAACCCTTTTAACCAAGTCTTGTTACTGAGTAGTTAGCAGCTTTGTGCATAGGTTGAGCACCTTTTCTTTTGCTTTGAGGCTGACACGGTTTCGCTTTTAGGTTCCTTTTTGAGACTTGCAGGGTCTTCTCATGAAAACTTGATCTAAGGTCAACTCAGCCTCTTCTTATGCAATTCTCAACATTAAAAGGTGGTTGGACCCTCACCAAAGAAGCCAAGACGACTCTTACTCCCATAAAAGTCATGTCAGTAGAAATTGTCACTATGGTGTTATCTTTTTCTTGCGAAAATATAACTCGGGTTGATGGTTTATTGTATAGTGTTTTACGATAAGTTGTGAAGTTTTCACTAGCCAATCTGTCTTTCTGTTTTCGTGTTTGAAGGAGGTGGAGGGGGGTCAACTACCTGAGCAGTGAGGTAACCACTACTACAAGGGAACAAGCAATATATATATACACATTTACATGCACTGATCTATCCATTGCTGCTCTGGTTGTATTCTTCTGTTTAGCTCTTTCAGCTCTCATGCTCTTCATCTCTGATTCCCCTTTCATACAATCTGGAAGATGCCATGGCCATGGGCCCCTGCCATGCTTTACATCACATGCAGATGCGCTTTAAATCATTTGAGGAGCTTACGCATTTCCATGTCTTTGCCCAAGGGAACATGAGAAAGATGAAATGTCTTTGCTTGCTAAAATCTGCCAATTTTTCTCAGTGCCATCTTGGATGGGACTGGTGCCGTGTCCTCGAGGTTTCATACTTCCCATTATTGACCTTTACATGAACCAATAGAAAGATGGAAATTAAGGGTCCTGTGATCCATGATTTATCTATCTTCTTTCCTTATTTGAATCCATAGTTTTGTTGTTGTGGTGCATTAGAAATTTACATGGCTTATACTTTCAGTTTTGAAGCTTGTAATTTTTGAACATGTCACACACACATGCTAGAAAGAGAGATGAATAGACCCGATGAAGCAGATCATTTATCAGAGCGGAAGGGAAAGAGAAAGGGTTTCTTCTAATGTAACCGGATTATGGCCATCCATGGTCGAGTAGCGTGTTACAAGTTGCCTGCTTCGACAAGATGAGAACAAGAAGAGGTCTGGCAATCACATGCCCTCGTATAATTCCATTGCATGATTATTTTGTGATGCATGAAATGTGGTGCAACAGTGGGTGGAGTAAGTTGCGGCCAGAGGAGATGAACTTGAAGGACAGGGACACAAGACATCCCCAGAAAGAATCGAGTCTGTACTCACCCAATGCTTTGAGTCTGTGCTCACCCAATGCCATTGTCTGGTGGAAATCATGGTGTTGATAGCTTTGTCTTCAGTTGTTTTTATCCCCCGGCCTTCTTCTCAATTTATCCGGCTACATATGTTATTCATCAAATTCGGTAAAAGATCAATTGGTGAATGTTCCTGGGCCTTGTGCATACCGGCTGCCTGCCATAAACATGTGATCGTTCCTCTAAAACTGAAATAGACGGCCCAGACGATCTCCTTGTCATGTCCAAAGTTCGGCCATGGCGCTAAGATGCACCTCTAATTAGTGTGTACTACATTATACTTTTTATTTGTTTTAAACTAAACTGCTACAAATAACCAACCTATTATTACCGAGAAAATGTCTTATAGGCGTTCACTTTTTCTTAACAAAATTTTCGTTGTCTTCATTGATATGAAATCGAAGAACGATTAGTTCTTTAGAATTGACAAAAAACAAAATAATTTACGACGAGATGTTTGGCTTATGAGGTGCTTGATTAAAACAACATTTTAAATATATTACTTAGGACATTTTTTTTAAAAAAAATTCAATTTAGTGTCCGTTGTATGGTTAGCACAAAGAAAATCTAAATCATAAGAAAGTTTCAAATAGTCAACCTTACAAAAAAAATGTGTTACATTTTTCAAAAAACTTGTAAATGTACAATATTTTTATATATTGTATTCAAATTAATCGTGATTATATTGAAAATAGGTCATCGTATGCGCTCATGTATCTAAAAGAGGGACTAAATTTTTACACGTTGTTGACTTATTTAGAAGTAATGAAAATTATTTTAGGCTCTTCTTAGTCGTAATTATAATTAATTAACATACAAAATAATTAATCTAATATTAATTTATTTATAAAATACATTAAATATAATCATTTATATTATTTTTATCCCCTAAATAAATACTCCCCACGTACGTTGGGCTCTGATAAATGATCAAAAAGACTCTTAAAGGGAGGAATATCTTCTCATTTCTTGAACAAAAAAAAGAAAACATACACAGAAATGTTAGCTGCTTTTACCAAAGGGTGTCTCTGTTACTAATCTATCCCAGTTTTGACTGAGATGCTTACCACTTGTGAAGCTAAGAATCCAGGGTCTGTAGTTCCCATTATGGGCGAATAAAAATGATTGGTCATGAGTACTTGTTTGATCTAATAAACAAGCTTCTACATTCTAGTCAAAATTTCATCAAGAACAAATCCCTTTCTCAAGTCAAAAGGTTGCGCCACTGGCATTGCATAATCAGGCGTTGAGTGCTTTCAAATCCAATAAAAAATCAATGGAACTCTTGAAACTACATTTCTGTTGGGAAATTCCCAACCAAAAATTTTTATGAATATCAAACCAATTAGTGTGATTTAAATTGTGAATTTTTTTGCAGACTAATATTTATAATATTTATTAGACAAGATGGTGATAATTATATTTTAATTTTACTAATAAAATTTTCGTGAAATAATGTATGATAATTTGATATCTGAAAAGATAGACCATAAAATAGATTCCAATCGAGGCGATTATAAATTATAATGATTTAATTTGTTTTTAAATTACTATTGTTTCTCGTGTGACATCTAGTTTGACAACTCGAGATATGACATTCATTTTTTAAAAAAGATAGGATGTTTATTAAAGGATTAGTACATAGTTTTCTTTTTAAAAAATGGGTAGTCAATTAAGGAATGAAAGCTGATGGATTTGGGCCCCTTAGACGATGAACCCACCGTTTATGAAATTGTGGGCCCTTTTGCAGCCCGCTTATGTTTCGTGTCTTGGACTTGTTAATTTTAAAATGGAAGATTTTTTTATTAGCTCTCTTTTTTTTCTTTTTCTTTTCTTTCCCCCCTGGCTCCTTTTTTTTTTTCTATTTCAAATTTATATATGCATTCATTTGAAATAGCTTAAAGCTAACTTGAATAAAGTTGAGGGCAAAAGACAAATAATTATGGTCAATGTAACGATTTATACATATTTTTTTTATTTATTCATTAAATTTTAAAAAAATCAGTGGCACACTTGGGCATGTTACGTATAAGCGTAGTTTTTAATATTGTATTATATCACCCAGTTCCAATATATCATATATTGTCATCAAATTTGGTACAGTTTAGGCTTTTATATTATTTTAATTCATGCATATTATTTAATTAGAAAGTTTTGCAAAATTCATTTTTTTGTTGAAATCAAGTATTTTAACCAATTTTTAATAAGATATTGACACAATATACATTTTTAATATCTAAAAATATTTTATTTATAATTTTAGAAGTTAAACCAAATATACTCTGTATCGACTATAAAGTACGGTATTTAACTAAACAACAAAAAATTATGATTGGATGCTTCTGGAAGCTTTAATGATAAAGCCTCCTACCATTAATAGATCATAAAAAAATTTGCATTAGATTTGTTTAGAACCCTTTTCATCTCCTCGTTTAATGTAAATGGGTACAAAATACATGGTTAATTTTAAAGGGATGACTTAAAGTGGTTAATTCTAATGGGTTGTCTAAAGAGTACTCTTCTAAAGGGTTTTTTTCAAAGAGTATAACTTTTCTAAAAGATATATATTTTTTTCTAAAAAATATTGCACCTTTTTAAAGGGTATACATCATTTTTAAATATATATGCATCCCTTTTTTAAAAGGATGCACCTTTTCTTCATCTTTCTCATTGTCGAAGAATTATATCTCATCACATTTTTATAAATATATCAACAGAAAAAATATTTCTTATTTTGATAGGTAAATTTTTTTTTTCAAAATATGCTACATTCAAATGGCATAAATAATTATGTGGTACTTACATTATTTATTTTTTTTATTTTTGGTATTATTATAATTGACTATTCAATTTTCCTTCGTATGGAAAGTATTTATCTTATTATTATATAATTCACTTCTTTATTATTAATATCATTGATCTTCTATTTTTTAAGATTTTTTCCATTTAATATTTTATTTTTCTTTGTCATTGTTTTATCTTCTATGATTTATACCTCTTTTTTTAAGATTTTTCTCTTTTGAATATTTTCTCTACAAAATTTTATTTTATTTTATTTTTTATAATGGTTTAATCCCATCTCGTGCTTATAAATACTTATATATGCAATGAATAATTTTCCATTAAATATTAATAAAACAAGTATAATATTTAATTTTTTGCTTTAGGAACTTTTTGATTAATGATTTCCCATTAAGCTTACTGTGTTTTCTTACCCAAATTGTTATAATTTTTGATATTTATTCTTATTTATTTTTTTCTACAAGAATCAATTAATTTATACCTATTAATTTTTATAATTTAGATGCTTTCATAATATTTTAGGTTTATAGTTTAATTAACTTTAAATAATTAATTTATATTAAAAATTGTTAACTTGGCTATTTATATGTTTAATAATTATAATATTAGTCTATTTGTGAAGAAAAAACTCGTGTATTAAGCGAGGTTTATGACTAGTAATGATAAAATACTTGGATGATAATGGGTAAGGTGTGACAACTCTGGCTTGGGAGTAATAATAAAAGATTTTAAATAATGAGACGTGAGCATTTGCTGACTTTTATTGCATTTTGTGGTGTTATTTAGTAAAAAATGGCGTTTCTCCTTTGCTTACAAGCAGACATGCTCCCCATCCCCTAGTGTCAATGTCAAGTTCAAGAAGAGAGAAAACTAGAAGTCATGGCATTTTCATCAAGTTCATATTATTATGTAGTCTACCAATCCGGATTTTTTTTTAGGGTCAAGAGCCTAAAACCCCTTCATACTTTTAAGATAGTATCAGAAACGGTATTTTTACAATTTAGTGCGATCAAGAGATTTTAAGATAAAAAACGAGTATTAAGGATTTTTGTGCTTCTGACTACGAAGAACATTTGCAGACTAATACAATCTAAAACTCTTTTTATCCAAAAGAGTCAATCTTTTCTCATAAAAATAAAATAGAAAGTATGTTAGCTCATACTCGATTTGGTTCACGTGTAATTAAAGTAAAATAAAATTGAAAGACAGCACATAGAAAATGGTGTCCGTTGTTGACATGCAATTTGTTTATACCAATAAATCACCGCATGGTCAATAATAAACTCTCTCAAACTTATAAAATGAATTGTAGCTAACGATCGGATTTACTCACCGACCAATACAAATATAAAAATAAAATCATTATTCAAGAAAACCACAGCCATTAAATTATAATTTTCTTAAATTTGTACACACAAATTATGGACCGCAGCATTTATATTTGTATCTTAACCCCACAAGAAGAAACATTTATAGGCTGGTGGTTCACTTTCTCCAACCCCACAAGCATGCATGCTATCCTAAAAAAAAAAATTGATTAGAATGCTCAAATGTAACTAGCATTATACAGCTAAATTAGTGATGGCATGACGTCGTTTGGCGAATTGCCATTGGATGTTATATATTTAAGATTAACGGCAGTAATTTTTTTTTCTCCAATTCTTCTCTATGTCAATTTTTACCGTAAATAAAATTTTAATTTTTTTTCTATATTTGAAAATATTTAACAGTACGTGTTGAGTTTTTAACTTTTCTCCACTAAAAAAAAATAATATTTTTAATTTTAGGTCGGGGAGAAAAGTAGAGTAGAGAAAAATTTCTTTAGATTTTTTGGTGTGCAGAAAAGTTTAAACATTATCACATATTCACTGTCTAATATCTCTAAATATAGAAACAAATCTAAATTTTCATTCCTCAGAAAAATTAGTATATAGAAGCTGTAGAGAAAAGTACTAAATTCCACTCCATTTTTTAAAACGTGGAGAAAAATTATTGTTTTTTTTTGTAGTGTAGGGACTCGATATATA
>JAVDBV010004490.1:0-11362 GCA_032619315.1 Piper longum | reverse complement strand
ATATATATATATATATATTAAACACGACGGGATTCTAATATTCACAACTTAATAAAATCAACGTACAAAATAAAAAATTTTATATTTGTTCACAAACCATATTCCATAAGTTTCCTTCAAGAAAGAATGGTAGAACTTAAAATACCGTGTATTATCTATATTGCATGCTTGTTATATTATGTTCATATTGGTTTCAGAGTTTTACTCCCAAGTGCCTTTCCATTTTCACGTGAACAAGTGTTCTGGATCGGTTCGTCCCTTATACTGTACTACTGTACAATGATCAAGAACGACTCAACGTATGGCAGTACACTAACTTGGTGTGACAGAACTCATTCAACGAGAAATTGTGGATATATTATAATCAAGATATCTTAATACTATATTTATATACTGTGAAGGCACAGGATGCATCTTTGAGTCGTGCTGGTGGGACTGAGGTGTCCTTGCTATGAAAAGAAATAGTGCGATAAAAATAAAAATATTACAAGCAAAGAATAACACATAAGAATTTTTATGTGGTTTCTTAGGATTCAACTTAAATCTCTAAATCAATCCACGATAAGATTGGTACTTACAAATTAACTATTTTCATTGAATTTTACAAGTTACAAAACTTGTCAATTTTGCCGCCCATAAATAAATTTGACTTTGATAACTTTGATTTCATTGCACTAGTTCGTCTCTTTTGGGTCTTAAAATCCTCAAAATAACTCAATCACTTCGTCCAAAGCATATGAAAATAGTGCGGTAGCAAGTTTTGCTTTGATCCGAAGTCCAGAAGGCCTACAAATCATTTTCGGATTTCTAATGAATTGAACTGTATCACATTGGGTTGGTTCAAAATAAATAAATGCTAGACCGAGTTAGGTGGTGTGTGGAGGCTCTCTGCGTGCTCCTGTCTATTGGTGGTGCACTGTGTACCAATTCAAATCCAGGTCGTGGATGGATCACAGATGCAGTCGCGGGTTCAAGTATGTTGACGGGTATAATCAGTCGTAGGGCAGCTGTTCATGGTTGCTGATCTTGGCTAGACATGCAGACTCGGTTCACTAATTGAGCCCGCACACCCGCTTAGGCGTGATGTAGCAGCGGCTTTTGGAGGCCCCGGGGACGACAGAAGGGAAGATTGCTGAGATCGTCAGACCAGTCATATGACTGTTTTGGTGGTGGTCCGACGTTTGGTGGTGTCTCCGATCGATCGGACGGAGGGCAGAAAGATGATAGCTTGCAGGTTCTGCATAGCTTCGGCGATGGGTGGCTCTTTTGGTGACTAATTTCAACTTGAGTTAATTGAAAGTATTGAGGGGAGTCCAGTGGAACTATCTTTATGGCCGGAGACAACCGGGGCTGGTCAGACAGTAGGCCAAAAGTTGGTAGCTTTTCTACACTTTCTGCTTCCCTGCTTATATCGACTACATGTGGATTTTTTTCAGGTGAAGGCGGTGGCAAACACCAATGGTACTCCTCCCAAATCAGAATATTACTTCACTGGCTTCACTTTATACTTCATGGTCGGGTAGGGAACAACCAAAGTTGGTCAAAAAATGGCCACAAAATCTGCCTTTTGCTGCTGCCGCAACCTCTATTTTCTCCCTTCTTCGGTGGGTGATTTCTTGGCAAAATTCCGGCAACGGCAGGAGTCACAGGTGGAAAATCTAGGTTGTGTTGTGTTGACGACACTCTGAGATCCATGCCAGTCATCTTGGGTGTCCTTCTTCCTACAGTGGCAACCTTAACCCACAGGCTCTATCTTCACGGCTGCGGTGGGCTTCAACTCCAAGCGCCGACAATAAACAGGGATGATGTTGGGTTTTTAACACAAACCAATTTCCAGAATTCCATGATATGATTTGATGTAGAACCTCAAAATATAAGGGAAACAACAAACCATTCACTATTACTAATAATAAGTACACAAATTACTCCAATTAGAAAATCTTCACTCACTCTCTAATTTGAAACAACTCATAATCTCTAACTAGATCGCACTCCAATTAGGAATCACCACAATCTTCAACTAAGATACACATTCAGTTGGGAAACTCACAATTCACAATTAAAACGTCACCTTTAATTGTGTACTCTCTTCACTTTAGTTATCTATATCTACCAACCTTACAAAGCGACTACATATTTATATAAAAAAAACACATATTCAAGATACACCCAGCTCGAAAATACGAAGAGCCAAACACTAAATACCCCTCATCTTCCATAATTCTATTTGAATTCCTCGTACCTCTTAGAGTAACTCCATGTATTTATAATTCCCAATGTAGTTGCACTTCTTTTCACATTCATTATGTGATGAGGGACTCTAAAAATTCTCCCCTCCAGAATCATATGAAACACACTAGGGTTAATTTTCATCATCATCACTTGAAAAAAAAACAGATACAACTCATTCAATTTCCCTTTGTCGACCATCATATGGAAAGTTCTCTATGTCCCCTGATTGGAATATCTAGCACATCTCCCACATTGGTCATAGATGGTGTTGGTGGTTTGTATATAGGCTAATTGGAAAGCCTTATTACTTGAGCTAGATTTTGGATTAAGAGTGGCCCGTGAAAATTGTTACAAGTCCATTTTAGGGGCCCAAAAGGCCTAACAAGTGGTATCAGAACCATGTTGACTTTGGTATTTGCTTACGTCAATTGTGAAAATCTCCTTTATGGGTTCCACTTGATGATTTAAGGGGAGTTTGTCAGGTGATGATATGTGAGTTCCGTCTGATGAAGGGAAGATTGTTAGATGATGATAGTTTCGGGTCGTCCGATGTGTGAAGGGGAGATTATTTGGTTTGCACATGAGTCGTGGATGATGTTAGTGGCATGTGAATAGGCTAATGAGAAAGCCTTATTTCTTGAGCTAACTTTTGGATTAAGAGAGGCCCGTGAAACCTATTTCAAGTCCCTTTGGGGGATGGGTCTCTTCTGGCATGTGCAACAATAGCAAGGTAGGCTTCAACTCCAAGAGGCGACCACTGCTTTAGCATCCACAGCGGCAGCGGCACGACTCCAACAAAGCAACTCTGGGAGGGGTAATCAGAGAACTCCAGCTTCACGGTAATGAGCAGAAACAAGATGGGCAAGACGGTGCCCTTCCCGGCAGCAACTTGGACAAATTCTCCCTTCTCAGTAAGGCTTCATGGAAAAGATGACGAGGAGTGGTGATTAAACTTTTGCAGCCACAATTTTTCCTGCAAAGCATACACACCCCCTTTGAAGTAGATTCGTTGTGGCAAAGTAGTGAGGGCGGACTTTGATGGCATTGCAACTCTTCTTCCCGGTTGGCAAGACAGCCACAGTGACCTCTGTCTTCAGTAAAATAGGGGGTTAACTCCATGGCTTGGTAACGAGGGCTTCAAACAGTAGCTTGTTTCGGTGAGGCGATAGGCTTTGGCGAAACAAGCAACACTATAATCTCAAAAGCTTCACACAAATTTTTCTTACCCCCTTTCAAACAATTAAGGTCGCTTATTTATTTAGTTTTGAGAGCCACTTCTGTTCCATGATTACGGCTTTGCAATCATGAGCTATACCAACTTCAGCACAAATTCCCTCACGTAATTTTGGAATAGCATGAAACATTTCTCTAAGGCTTAGAAGTTATTCTCATGAATGGATAAGCACAATTCTCACAAGTTATTCACGTGACTGGATAATTACAAATCTGTCGAAACATTAGCCCATTTTCTGATTTTTCACAAATTGGAAAGAATAATCAGCAAAAAAATAATTTGCGTTCTTTTTTTTTAACTTCTTTTTTCTTTCATTATTTGTTTTTTTGCTACGTGCATTGTACATCAATCAACCTTCTTGTCATTTAGGCATTAGTCGGCGGAGTGCAACCTCCTGTCACAGGGTCTTGCTAAATATTCAGGTATCTGGCATTGAGATGGAAAAATTAATCTCCATCAATCATTGACAATTCATAAAGTTGTTTACTAGCATCCCGCTTCACAACATATTGCCTTTCCCATGATAGGGAAAATTTTAGCATTGGCAATCTAGCCCTAACTTTATGGGTGTTGCACAATACTAACATGTCAACAATAAACTTGCGAGTCTCTATATCTCGGTTGTATTTCCTTGTCATTGCTATATACTCTGCCTTCTCTACCTTCTCTAGTAATAATTGTAAACCAGCCACCATCCTTAGTGTAGGTAACTCTTCTTCCAAAGGCAAAATGGCATTCGTCCCGTAAACTAACAAAAAAGGAATAACTCTAGTACTTATGTGAGCGAAAGTACGATATGGCCATAATGCTTCGAGTAGCCTCTCATGTCAATCGCGTTGATTATCTGTTACTATCTTTCACAACATTTGCTTCAAAACCTTGTTGAAAGATTCTACTTGTCCATTTGATTGTGGGTTGTACGGTGATGATTGTACCATTTCAAACGGTATTGTTCGGTTAACTCTGCAACTTGCAATCCCATGAATGACATTCCATTATTTGTAATCAGCTTATGAGGGACTCCAAACCAACAGATGATATTTGACATAATGAATTAGGCGAGACACTCTCCTCCCTGTTTCTTTGCTAATATTGCTTCAGCCCACTTAGTAAAATATTCAATCGCTGTTAAAATGAACTTGTGACCCTTTGACAATAATGGATAGATTGGACCGATAAAATCAAGCCACCAAATCTGAAATGGTCAATAGGTACCAATCGGGTGCAACAGCTCTGGCAGCAAATGCTTCAAAGGTGCATGCAATTGACACTTCTCGCATGAACGAGGAAAATCCATACAATCCTTATACATTATTGGCCAAAAGTATCCAATATGGGACAAAAGATAATACAACCCTCTTCCACCTTGGTGCTCTCCTCAAGTCCATTCATGTGCATCTCTCAGAGCCTTCAAACTTTCCTCCTTGGTCAAACACCGGAGTAAGACTCTATCAAATCCTCAACCATATAATAATTCTCCTTCAATGAGATGATGTGAAGCAATTTATCATACCTCATGAGAATTGTATCAATCAATAGGTAGCAGATTGTGTGTGAAAAAGCTGATAATATCTCCATACCAATCCTCAAACTCCTCTAGTGCAAAGCATTCAACTACAACACTTGACTGTGAAACTACACCAAATGATGCGTCGTGGCGGGAAAAGTAGATAATTGGCTCTATGACCTCTCCTTTAGCAATGAATTTTGTACCCAATATGGCAAGTGCCTTTGCCATGTGATTTGTAGACAAACACTATTTTTTAAAGTCTTCAATAGTTGCATCAAGCGCTCCTTGCACAGTAACAAGCATGCTTCCTTAACTTCAAAATTCGTTGCAACTTGTTGGATTACCAATAATGAGTCGCCTAAAACTAGCAAGTATTCCACTTTCAAATCTTTTGTAATCAACAATCAAAGCAACATTGCTTCATTTTCTGAGCTATTGTTGGTGCAAAAATAAGCAAAATTGTAAGCGTGTCAATGGATCTTCCCTGAAGGCTCTACTATGACAACTCCACTCCTTTGGTGGTACCTACTCCTCCTCGCATTCCCACGGATGCTCCATCAAAATACAAAGTCCACTTTACTAGTTCTTTATCCATGTTCTAATGGACTTCTTTCTTTTCTAATGATAGAGCTGAATGGTTAGCGATTAGCTCGGCAATTGCCTGACCTTTCACTGCTTTTGTGTGACATACTTGATGTCAAACTCCATTAATTTCTAAAGCCATCTTGCTGCTCTTCTTGGCAAGCCCAGTTGTTGAAGCAAGTGTCGAACATGATTGTCGTGTACCACTAAATGCACTTCATGTGTAAGGAAATAATGTCGCAACTTCTACGAAGCAAACACCAAGGCTGAACATTCTTTCTCAATCTTTGTGTACCTCTATTCAATTGAACTCATATCTCTGCTTAAGTAATAAGCAGGTCATTCTCTCCCAAGGTCGTCAGCCTCGGCTAAGTTAGTTGGGAGTGTTGCCTTTGTGTGCGAAATATATAGGATGAGTGTTTTGTCTACCACTAGACCAAGTAAAGTTGGGGCTTTAGGAATCTTGTCTTTATCTCCTCAAAGACTCATTCACACGCTTCCCCCCACTCAAATTTGTTACCTTTCTTCAACAACTGAGTAAGCGGTAAAATCTTTGAAGAGAAATCTGGGATAAACCTATAAATGTAATTGATCTTTCCTATGAAGCTTTGCATTTGATGCAAGGTTGTAGGCACACTCATATCTCTAATAGCTTAAATTTTGGCAGGGTCAACTTGGATTCCTCGCTTGCGCACCAAAAATCCGAAAAATTGCCCTAATGAAATACCAAAAGCACATTTTTGTGGATTCAATTTCAAGTTATTGACTCTACACTAGTGAAGTACCTTTTACAATACTTTTCAATGAACACTTCTCTCTTTTGACTTCAAAATTATGTCGTCAACATAATCATCAATTTCCACATGTAGCATATCTGTAAAAATATATTGCATCACCCGTTGGTAGGTAGCCCCCTACATTCTTCAAACCGAACAACATTACTGTATAACAATAGATTCTAACATGCGTGTAGAAAGTTGTCTTTCCTTTATCGTCAGTTGCCATGTGAATCTAATTGTAGCCACTAAATCCATTCATGAAAGAAAATATCTGGTAACCAACTACATTGTCAAGTAAAGTATGAGCGATCAGCAAAGAAAATGTATCCTTGGGACATGCTTTGTTGAAATCTTAGAAGTTTAAGCAAATCCTCATCTGGCCAATATTCTTCTTTACCGGGATAATGTTTGCTAACCATTTTTTGTACTTGACGTCACGAATGAAGTTTGTCTTCTTCAACTTCTCTATATCTGTTGCGATCATGGCATCGATCGGTGGTCTAAACCTTCTTCTTTCTTGAACGATTTGACATAAACCTGGCTTAACTGCAAGGCGGTGTACTGCAAGTTCGGTTGACAAACTTGGTATCTCATTATATGACCATGTAAAACAATCCTTGTAACTTCTAAGTAAATGAATAAGGTGTCGCTTCTCCATTTCTTTTAAACCTGATCCAAAAAAGTTGGACGGGGTTCTTGATAAGTTCATAAAGTAATTTCCACAAGTCATTCTATGGTTAGTGTAACTCCAACCTCAAAATGAATTGGTACTTGTTGTATTTCATTATCTAGTAGTCCCTCTTCATGTGATATTGCTCCAACAAACCATAGTCGCATTGTTCTTCCATTTTCACTTGATACGCAATAAGGAAATAATTCCGATGTCATTGAATCTTCAGGTTCCAAGTTTATGATCTCAAACTCATCAAATTAATTACATTATTCTTCTTCCAAGTAAATGATTGGGCATGGGTCAAGTGTAACTACTTCCTTCTCACAAAAATTAGTCACTATCATTTCCCATTATCCTAACACCATGGTGGCATCTTCAATTACAATGTGATCTTTATCTTCTTGACTTTACACTTCTTGGAGCAATGGTATTTGTTTAATTTTTTGATTTGGTTGTCCAGAATGTATTGTGACCTTTAAAGGCACTAATGAAACCTTTGGCCTTGATGAAATTGTTGGAGCCGATGGAACTGACAATGGGTGTAACTTTGCTACTTTTGGAAGTTTTGCCAGTAAATAGTTAGCTATTGGTTTAATGAAGTCCGACAAATCAATTGTAGCAAGATAGACATGAATACATGATTGTTCTCAGGCCAACCTTAAGACATTTCCCTCCATGAAAAATGCGGCATCAACACAGTATACTTCCTCAAGGGTGAAAAAATTTCACTGTGCCCCCCGATTCAAATTTGATATCCTTTATTTAGTGTGGCTTTAATGCATTGGTTTCATGAAGACGGTACACATCAGTGGTCATCAATCCATGGTCGCCCAAGAAGCATGTGCCAGATTGGATCAACTTCTAGGATGTAAAATATGTGTGGTAAACTTAAAGGACCAAGAGAGATGTGTAAACATACTGTTCCCAATTATGCGCATGGTATAGGAGACATTATATCAATTGTAGTATCATCTGGCATGAGGTTTTCCTTAGTGTAATTGAATTCAAACAACACATGAACATGAAGAATATTAATCCTTGATCAACAGTGCTTTCCAAACAAGCTTGTTGCGGTGCTCCACACTAACGAACAATGTCTGATTGTGGTTGGGCTTAGGGTGACAAAAATGGTCATTGGAGAAAGTGATGATCTCAGCTAGTGTTGGTAAAGTATAGCCAACATGCAACCAAGATGGGTTAGTACGGGCCCTTAGTTCCTTATTTACTTGAGTTAAAATAGGTAATGGGTGTTCCAAGTACCCTACATCTGTAATGACCCAGCCTAAAGTGCAAATTAATGTGCCCAAGTCTTTTGTTTGAAAGTGGTTAACCAAGTTAAAGATTTATAATTCATTCGCACATATAAACAGGATCTTATCCAAATAAGTATTAGCTGTGGGACTAAGTTGATGGATCTCACAATCCAGCCACCATAAGAAATTTCGTCCCCGAAATTCCTACACTTGGCCCGTTGTTAGCCCCAACCCACAACCTTCTTTGGCCCGTGACCGGCAACGAAGCCAACGTCCCTAGTCCAATCCACCATCTAACACCACACCATGTTGCTCTAATACCATTTATAACGACCTAGCACAAATTATAACATAATAGGCCTAATTCATTTCTTTCAAAGTAGTTAACCAAGTTAAAGATTTATAATCCATTCTTACTTATAAACATGATCTTATCCCAGTAGGTATTAGATATCGAACTAAGTTGAGAATCTCACAACATCTGTGTGATATAGTTTTTATTCCACTCAAGTTCATAAAGAAACTATCTTCTCCATTTCTTATTGCAAATTCTGATAAAGATTGTTCAACAGTGAACCGGACAGTGGGTAAGAAGGGCCACACATCTAACATGTGCACCAATTCGAATATCTTCCTTAGCCTTTTCACAATTGTCATTTGATGAACTTCCTTTTTTTGGCATAGGAGAAGATGAATCCTTCTTTCCTTCTTTCGCTGAACTCAAGGAAACCTCCTTCACACTTTCATCGCTTTCAAGTTGTTTTTCTTTTTCCAATTTCTCTTCTGTGGGATCCTTGCCCTTGCCTAGTTCATCTTCTTCTTTTTCATTGTCTTGCACTTCCAATGATGAAGTCAAATGACTTGCTATCATAACATTGGTTGTTGGTCCCTTTTGTATTGTGGGAGCTTTATATTTGATTTCACCTGTGTTGAGTAATTCTTAAATTTTCGCCATTATGTTCAAACACTTCACTGTCGGATAACCAACCATTTGATGGTGCCAGCAAAAAATTTCTTCTTCTCATCATCTAGCTTGGGTGGATTCTTCGGTGTTTATGGTGTGATCTTTCCTTGCCAACTAAAACATCGAACCACCTTTAGGTATCATCAAAATTGAAGGTGCAATCCTCTAGATTCCTCCATTATCATCATTGTAAGGGTGCAACCTTTTGCCCTTCGTTCTTGTTTCTTTGCTTTTCTAGTTATTTTTCCATACATTCCTCCCTAAGTTCAGTGATAGCATTAATTGATGCCTTAGCATTCTTCAAGGAAGCAAAAAACCTTCCAAGTTCCTCTAAGATCAACACCCTTCAAAAAGTTGTTCAAAAAAGTTTCATTGCTCACAACTTAGGAACCATGCGGCTGATCAAGCATTCATTACACATATCTTCACCAATTCTTTGATCTCTGGAGTCTCTTTCATCTCAGATGTTTCACTTCTAAACCTCTTCACATATGTTACAAACTGCTCACCGGGTTCTATCCAACACTATCGTAAATGTTCTATCTTTAGTGGTTATTCCATTGACTAAAAATGTTTTGTGAATTGTTCACCAAACTTATGCCATGAACTCATTGATTCAGGAGGATGGTTATTGAACCATCTTAAGGAATTGCCATTGAGAGATGCAAGAAATTGCTGCAGCTTCAGCTTCTCACTTGTCGCAATCGTTCCACATTCAATCTCGAAGATTGTAATGTGATCTGCAGGATTGCCATTTCCATCAAACTTTCTGAAGGTTGGGCGCTTATATTTTTTTGGCAAAATTTTCATGTAAACTTCATCGACTAAGGGACAAAGACATTTTACTACTTTGCTCAATTCTTTGTCCTTATGTGCTATCAGCGCAGCTATCAATGCGGCTTGCGCATCCATTCCGACTTTTAACTCGTCAAAATGGGCTTTTTGAATCGACACTACTGGTTCAACTAGCGTTGCTAGAACAACTACTTTGGGTAGACTTGTGGAGGATGAATAGCTGGTAGCGAAGCTACCATGACGGGAACTGATGGTTGAACCATTGACATTAAAGGCAGTGTCATTGGGATTGGCACCATGGTAGTAATTGGTGGGGGAAACACCAAAGAAATCAAAGATTGGGGGAGAATAGAGTTGTACCATGGGTATGGCTATGGTTGCTGGTAGTGAGGTGGTTGTGGAAGCCACATTGAATGTGGGAGTGGCCTATGCTCAGTCCGACTCGGTTGCATAGATAGATAGTGTTGCATCCAACTTGGCTCAGATGGTGAAATTATCAAAGGGGATACATGTGACATGGATGCTGAGACATTAGAAATCATATTATCTCCAAAGGCCTTTCCTGTAGCGCTATAAGAATGCTTGTTATCGGTTGGCTAGTTGGATGGTCTGTTTCATCTAGACATTGCCAGTTTACTGGGTTGGAATCTTCTCTTTTGGACTCACTTCCCATTGCGACGGAAGCATGCCTAATAAAGGCCAGTGCATCATCAAGTGCTGATTCAGGTTATCTAATCCATTCTCAAAGGAACACCTTTGAGTTTAGGTTTTCACTTTGTAGAGTGGATGGCCCACCCACATTTGTAGTGGATGGTACTTATACTTCACATTGACTTGTTACAAGTGCATTGGAAGGTTTTCATACACTGGCACCTTTTTGACTTGCTAAATTCCTTGTCTCAGGGGCTATCTTTTTGTATGCACTATCTCTTAAAAATGCACTACTACCTATTGATAGTCCCCAGTGGAGTCGCAAAATATGTACCTGTTTGAGATGTTCACCCCCGTGAATTGCGTCTTTGAGTAGGGTTAGAGGGTTCGATGGGACCAAGGTTGTGAAGACCCAAAAAAAAATAAAAAATAAAAAAATTATATATATATATATATATATAATAAAAAAAATATTCGACACGATAGGATCGGACATTGGAAAATTAATATTTCCATTTAAATTAATTACTCACTACCTGGTTTATTATTATTTACCTGGTTAACTGAAACGTATCATTTACCCGTTTAACCTTTTAAGTGAACCGTGTCATTTACCCATTTACCCGGCTAAGTGTACTACAGGTGAAGGGTGTTTTAGCGTACCATAGTCGTCATTTAATTATATAAGG
>JAVDBV010004487.1:0-11709 GCA_032619315.1 Piper longum | reverse complement strand
CCAACCTCTACAATGTAAGAAACGGCCGCGGTTGTGCGGTGCTTGAGTCGCCGGCGAGTGTCGCCGCCGCGATTAGATAGTTGCCTTAGCATCACCTACCCTCCCACGACCTTCCCCAACCAGATATGATTATTAATGTAATATATTATTCTAAATTTCTAAATATAAGCATATTTTTATCCTTTTTTATGTATGTCATTTTTTGTTATTTTAGGCATTATATATTAATGTTATTGTATATTATGCTTTATAATTTTTATAAAATATAATATTAGCATTAAAAATGTTAAATTTATTATTTTATTAATATAAAATATCATACATTCGGTTGGTCATTCGGTCGGACAAAAAAATGTCCATATTTGGTTTGTTTTAATTCGGTCGGACATGCTTCGAACATCGGTCGGACACGGATATTCGGACATCCATGCCCACCCCTACTTATATGTATATTACATTTTCAAATTTTTGACACATGCATATTGGACGGGAGCGTGATCTTAATTGATGGGTCCTGTCGGTACTCACTTGTAGTGCTCAGTTAGTGGTTAATTATTCATTATGATTATCATGTTAGTACCCGCTAGCAGTATATATCTTAGCATATGCGTACTCTCTCTTAAGTGTATCTAAATCATGTTATGTGTTGGGTTGGCTTTGGTGGTAGCACATATGGTTGCCACACACACTTATACTCAGTGCGCTGTTATTTTGTTTAAGTGCTTTTGTCTGTACTTAACTTTTTTTATATATTTACTTGATGTATCATGATGTATGCTTTAATCGACTTTTGTAGCAGCCAATCAAACATGATATCGGTCTCTCGATGTGACCCCAAATTTCATCTTCATCAGTTACTTTAATTAATTCATTTCTTTATTTTACCTATTTTTGTTTTTGGTGTTATTGCTTGTTGAGTGTTCATATGACTTGTCATTGTACGTAATCTCTTATTAAGTTGTTACACGCATCCATTCATCCTTGTTTGATTGTGCATTAGTAATGTCTTACTTTATCAATACGTCAAGATAATTGGTTCGATCCATTTTTCTTTTAAGTCTTATATATTAATTGATTTAAATATGACTCAACTCAATAGTAACAGTTCTAATCCAGTTGTTATGTGAACCAAATTCAAGGTGTCGCAGTCGTTGCATTGGCCGATATAGGTGCACGGATTACGATGAGGTTGAAGATGTTGTGGCATTGTTGCTTTTGTGTGTTTTATTGCATTGGACTTTGTTTCATTTGTGGATATCTCCCTCAATCTTTGTACTGTGGCGACGTGTTGATTTTATATGTGAATTTATGGGGCCTTGGGCTGA
Source organism: Piper longum (assembly GCA_032619315.1). Classification (NCBI taxonomy): domain Eukaryota; kingdom Viridiplantae; phylum Streptophyta; class Magnoliopsida; order Piperales; family Piperaceae; genus Piper; species Piper longum. Next base: position 10,384 of record JAVDBV010004487.1, on the reverse strand, counting down.
GTTTGAAAATGCAAACATGGTTGCAGTATTTGTATGTTGTTATTCTTAACTGTATCTTTTTATTCTACAGACAAAATACTCTAGGATATGAGGTCTAACTTATTTTGTGTAGGAATTTTATAAGCCTTGAAATCTTAAAACTGAAGATTAAATCAATCTCATGTACGCTAAACTTTGTTACTTGTGCAAATACCAGGTGTGAAGAAAAAATATGGGTTGAAAGAGCTTTTCGGCTTTATTTTGGAGATTAAAAGATATATGGGAAGATCAGGCAAACCAACCCGTGTGAAGAATGTAAATCTTTGTTATAAATGCTCAATATGCGATGTGAATGAACTAGATCACCTTCCTAATGTTTATGTACATGGAATGTGAAATTTTAAAATGTTCTTTGTGTGGTTTTATTAATTATGAATATAGGCATGTTGTTAAATTTTTTCTAATGTCCTAGTTAAAGTGGAGACTCTACAAGATTTTCCCCGGGATAATCTCTTTTGTTACTTAGATTTATTTAAGATGTTTTATTTGCATGAATTAACTCATAAGTGTTAGTTCATGCATTTTCAGTTTTATTTGCGAATTAGATTCCCTCAGGTTTCCACCTTCTGATACCTTGAGTAGTTTAGGTTATTGTGGGTTAATTTTGTATTTTAATGGGTTATGAATTAACATCCTAAAGTTTATTATTTCAATTCAATTTACATTGCGGGCCGAATTGAGGTGTTCCATAGAAAGTGCTAAAAAATAATCTTATATCCATAATAATGGATATAAATTGAGACCTTGATAAATACTAAGAATTGACTTGCCTAAGTGGTTGGCTAGTCATCTTGGATATGTCTTAACTGTTCTTACCTATCACACTAATCTAAGGGTTTGCTTTGTTTGATAGACTTTGATAGAAAAGGAAAAAAAAAAGTTAGAGAGTTGGAGTTTATGGATTGAAAGAAATTAGGTTGAGGAAGAAAACATATTTCCATGGAGCGGAGCCCAATGAAAAATTCTTTCACAAATCAATTTCTTACAAAACTTGCAAGAAAATGTAAGAAAACAAAAATTGGCCTAATCTTCATTCTCTCTTCTTTTCCTTTTCAATTCAAAAACATGTTGGAAATTGTGTTTTTCCTTTCTTTTTTTATTAATTTTTTTTCTTTTTATTTCTTTTATAATCTATTAAACCAAACAGACCATAAAGTAAATTTCCACTTCTTAAAAAAATTCACACATTTCCACGTTAATGTAGCTATGTTTCTTCTACTTCATCATTTTGTATTTCAAATTTTATTCCCTTATATTTTTACGTCACATACCATATGTTATATACAGATCTTGTTGTCGTTGAAGTCCCTTTAGTCGTCCCCCATAATTTTTTTGTTGGAGATTTAAGTATTCAAAGTTCATGACCTCGACCTCCTCAGAGTTTCAAATGATGTTAAACAACAAACTATCGTGTTGCCAAATAGGGGTGGTGGGCACGGATATCAGTTAGACATTGCCTATGTCCGTCTATTTAATTTTAAAGAAAAAGTCGGTCATTCACGATAAAAATTCTTCAATCAAGTTAAATTATATTTGGATACAGTTAAAATTTAGTCAATATAAAATTTTATTTTTATCCTATATTTATTATATTATTTAATTATTTTCCCATTATAAATATCAATTTTTCTCCCGTAAAATTAATACTTCATTTATCTAATCATTTATCTCTTTTATTTTTCTTTAGTTTCACTCGTGTTGATTAGCATAAAATTTAAATCACTTTTCCTAAAAAATATTTGAATAAATGAATATTATATTATCGTGAAAAAATTCAAAAACTAAACGTAGTGTGCTTCAAATTTAATAATAATTTTGTAATGAATTTTAAAATTTTACTAATATCATTAGTTTATAATTTTTATTGATCACTAAATCAATCATTCAAATGGACAAATAAATAATCATGCTTGATTTGGTTTTATTTGGTCATAATTAATGGATTGAATTCGATCATAAATACTTCAACATTGGTTAAATATCTTGTTCACACCCACCCCTATTGTCAAGGCTATATATTTAAAACCAAACTACTTTTTTATTTACTTTGTCAAAAATCTATGTGACAATATGTAATCCAAAATTTCCCAATTATAAACTCTAATGACACGCCTTAGTCGGTTGAAGGTTACCTAAAAATGTGAGGATATAAAAATAAAATGCACATGCATCATAATATGACAAATAATTTTAAGAATTTACTAATCATATGAAAGTAAATAAAGAGTGTATACTCAAATAGTAGAACCGTCAAAAGAAAGTATGAAATCTTTAAAAAAACAATGATATCAACTAATAGATTAAAATTCAAAAAGAACAAGTAATCAAAATATAACCAAATTGGTAAAATAACACAAACACCCAGACAATCATTACGATTAATAAGAAACTTTTTGGAACACCCAAATGTGTGTATCTATGTGAGCTGATCTAAATCTAAGTGAAAAGAAGAATAAAGCGAGAAGAGGTACACACAAAGGTTGTATTGAGGTCGTGCAGACAGTGGCAACGGGGACGACTTGTAGATTTATTATATAAGGAGTTTAAAATATCCATAAAATCCTCCATCCCAACTTTCATATCCATATTCAAGATATACTCATAATTATCTCTAAGTATCATCATACCTCCTTTTATCTATAACAAATATATATATATATATATATATATTAAAAAAAAAACTTTAGACCGGATTTTATACAAACTTTCGTCCACGTTCCAAAATGGACAACCAGGTCCTGTTCAAATTCTTCTAAATCATCACTTCTTCAAAATATAATATGATTATTTATAGCAAAACCTGGTTAAGTCTGACCGTATGCGGTCTCCGAGTGTGTGTGTACGCGGCCTTTGTTCAATCCTCTCTAAGATCCGGAACACGTGCCGTCCCGAATTGTGCGGTTACCACGAGTGTTAACCCGGTCCACGTGCCACGCCTCCCGTCACCGAAAATAACAACCGCCCAAAAAGCTACTGCGCTGATTAATATCTTTGAACCAACGAAAAGCCTGAAACGCCCCTCTTACCCGGCCAAGTGGCGGACAAGACATTCAAGGGTAAAATCGGTAAAAAAGAAAGCGAGGATCGCCTTCGCAGCCGCTTGCGGATCGCGACACCTTCCACCTCCGCTTACCCGCACACACGTGTCATCCCTTAAATGTGAATTTCTACTTTTACCCACAAATATCGGATCTCGAATTTTCTACGAGCCGAGGAGAGGCCTGTCGTGGCACCACTCCTCGCTTTCCCTCCACAAGCGCCCAAATAGAGCGCACAATCCCCAGATTTCCACACACAGAAAAAACGAATCTAACGATAAACTCGCGGTCTCATCTCCGATCTGATAACTCCACGTCCAATGTGTGCGAGATTCCGAGCACCACCTGCGATCTGATTGGTCTGGGTTCGGTGACATTGTGGGAGTGGAAAAATCATACTTTTCGCAATAATAGGGGGTGATATTGGCACGCCACGATTTTTTCAGCTACAACCGCTGATTTGACCGAGGCGAATCTCGTCCTTCTCTCTCCCTATATAACCCACACATCCTTCTCCCTCTCTCCAACCCAACCCATCTTTCCTAACCCGCCTACCACTACCCGTTTCTTGGTTTCTCTTTTTCTTTTCGAGCTGTTTCGTGTCAATGGCGGATTCCGAGAGGAAGCGGCCGAGGGAGGAGTCGGAGGACGACTCGCCGGCGGAGAAGCGGCTGTGCTCGACCTCGTCGTCGTCATTCCAGAGCATCCTGAGCTTGTTGGAGTCGGAGGAGGAGAGCCCCGCCGAGGACGTGTCGTCGCTCATTTTCTCGCTGCAGGAGGAGATTTGCTCGGCCGAGGCGAAGGCGCCGGCGGCCTCCACCGAGCCGGACTCCTCGGAGGGCGGCGGGGACGAGGTCATCCGCCACCTGCTCGAGGCGTCGGACTTGGAGCTCGGGATCCCGGCCGACGACGAGGAGGAGAGGAGGGAGGCGGAGGAGTCCGGCGCCGTCGGGGAGATTTCGAACTACGATGTGTTCTGGGAGCTGGAGGAGGAGGCGGCCAACTACTACGCGCTGTTCCAGTCGCCGGAGAGTTTCATGGCATAGCAGTTTGTCCGTTGGGGAAGTGGCGACAATGGCGGATGCGAGGGAGATTAGGGTTTGGAAGAGGACTAAGCACAGACTCAGAAGAATCAAAATGAAAAAACTGGGGATTTCTTTTGGGTGGGGGGCGGGGTTTAGGGGTGGCTAGGAGATGTAAAAGGAGGTTAGGGTATTGTTTGTTTACAAATTTCCCCAAATTCGTTGTAAAAAGATCTGACAGGAAAGAGTAGAAATTTGAAGGGTTAAAAAAATGCTTCATTTTTTTTTATTCTTCGATGAAATCGTCAGCATGGTTATTATACTTTTTAAATGGTTAATGATGTCTTATATCAATAATTCTTACTAAACAGTGGAAACTTACTCTCTTTAATAAGTAGACTTTTGATGTTTATACAAAATCAGTGTTTGTTCTACTGGTAATATCCATTACCAATATTTAAATAAATATTAAAATAGCCTGAGAAAATATCGTTTGCTTTCCATTACTAGCTGATTCACGTAACTTATTTCATTGACGAGAACATGATGTTGAACAAAAGCGGACGTGAGATATTATTGGATTCGATTAAAATAATGGACATGTGGGCCCACTTAGTTAAGCTTGTCGGCCATATCAAACTTGTGCGTACATGAATGACCCAACCGCATACGCTGCTACGCATCCCCCGAGGGGGTTGATGATCTGTGGGGGCCACGTGAAATATCAGATAAAGTAAAAGCTGCTTTTTACTTTTTTTTTAATCGTTCTGGTAAAAGTATCTCGGACATCTCGTGACCGGTTTGCTGCACTTATCCACATCTGCAAGTCTACCAAAATAAATTGAGCCTTTTTTTCCATCGCCAAATAAATAAATTGAACTTTGTTAATTCTTTCCTTGACAACTTGGGCTATGGTATAAAATGGAACGGCTTTTCTAAATCAATCAAACCTTCTTTTCTTTTCTTTTTTAACAATTCGAACATGCTTTTGGTGGGTTGATGAATATATGTATGGTTTTAATAGTGGGGATGGGGGTGGCGAGTCGTGGTCCGCAATTTCTTGTGTAGACATTAGTTGGGGAGTTGGCACATCAAGGTTACGTATGTTACTCGGTACCAGGCAAAATGTGGTAGCAGGCCGTCTGCAACGTTTGACGCTGTGCATATCTCGTTTTAGAGCTTCTTTTTGCCATTTTCAATCAGTTCTAATCAGAATTGATAACTCTAATTCATGAGTTGAAAGGAATATTTATTTATTTGTTTTGCTTATATTATTTTAATCAGATCAAACCTATGATGGTTTTATATTAGGTATTGATAATTAAATTCGAATTAAATACTCTCCAATCCGAACCCTTTGGTATTCTACTTAAAGCTCGACCCGTTTATCTAATCAGTGGTTTTTCTTTTCTTTTTACCGAGCAAGTCATAATCAGTAGTTGTTGGGAGTTGGGGCATGTATATGTTATAAACTAGCATGGAAGGGGAAGGAGATGTTTTAAATGGGACCGCTCAAGCGATCCAAAAGACACTTAACCGAGTCAGTAGCAACCTTACAGAAAAATTCATCGGCAACAACGATGGAAAGTTGGCGTGACCTCTCAAGTACTTAGAACCTTCAACGTTATTTATCAAACCAATACAATTATGAAAAAAAACGTTATTTATTTGTCAACTTGATTCAACTAGCCAACTAGAAGAAGATTATTCAATATTATAGACTTGATAAAACTTAGTCAACATTCGTGCTCGTTTATTAAGCTCGACCATTGGTCCATAAAGTCATATGGTTTGGGGGGGCGCAAACATTGCCCTCATTTATGATATTTAGTTGAGCGGTTCAAATATGCTTTTATTCGTGTTGTTGACGTGAATTATGTGATTCTTGCGTCTCACCCGCTCAGTTGATACGTAATGGTTGGATCTTGGATGAAGAAAAGGATTGAAGCAGTTGAGAGGCTAATCTTTAGCTTTATCCTCCGTGACGTCCTAGTATAAGCAAGACGTAGAGCTCACTCCTCACTCACCTTGTCATTTTACTGTTTCCTGGTAAAGATAGAGTTTTGAGCTCTTGGGTCGTCTTTGTCGAGTCCAATTGATGCATTATTTTCTGGACAAAGACTCCAACTTGTCACTTGAGCTTTGCAGTGACTGCTGGGGTTTAGTGTTTTCGAATTGGAATTGCTACTAAAGAACAGGTTTACTGCAGAGGAGAACCTGCCGGTGCACAGTCATTTACGCTGGGTAATTTTAAGAAGTTTGTTTTTATAAAAAAAAAAATTTAGGCGAAGGGTGGAGCTTGCACGTCAGGTTTACCGATAACTTTCAATATTATATTGTACCATTTAATCTCATTCGTATATAGTATACCTATTTCCATAATCTTGATCACAAAATTATTTTAATGTCTATTTAAATAGTTTATTTATAATTTTAAAATTTAGTAGAACCCGGTTAGACCCAAATTAAATAAATACATACACTTTGTACTTGATTAAAACCAAATTTGGTGTTGACCTTTATTTTAAATATAAGTTTAAAAAATCTATCTGAAATAACATATAGTATAATTCTTTAAAAAAACCTTAAAGATAAAGTATAGTTCTTTAAAAAAGAAATGCAGATATTAGTGGGTAGGGCTAACCACGTTTCTTTACGTACACATAATGGCTCCAATGGTAGTAAGTGGAAGATCTGGGGACAATTTAGACAGCACAATTTAATTGGTCATCATCTTGCCTAGGAACGAATCATTTCATCGCGAACGTGACAAGCACGTCGGTGCGGATTCCAAGTGAGGGGATAGAACTCGATTTAATGCGTGTCTGTTTCCGCTTTCAAGTCCGGCGGGCCGCTGAGGCAGCGGCACCCATCAGCGACTTTCTACTCTATCCAATGCTCATGTCGTGGTGGCATCATATTTGCGCTTCTTAAATGAGATAATAAATAAAAGGGAGAACCCTTTTTTTACTGTAGGAGTTCTCTGTTGTGTGAAATTTCTGTGATCGTTGAATTTGATCAAATGGCTACTAATCATCTACCCTCAACCCTCATCTGACTTCTCATGCAAGATGCTCTCTCTTCTTACCATTTTCACTCTTTTTTTTTAACCTTCTTGCCGTTGATTCTAGTTTGGATGAAGAGCGATGGTTCCGTCTAAAGGATAAGTAATAGCTTTTTTTTCCCCTTGTATGTCCTTATGTTTTTCGTAAAGGTTGTAATTTTATTCCTTTTTCATGTATGTATTTCCCCCATATTCATTCTAGAACTGATTTTAAATGGGTTGTAATTAATGGGTGTGTATTAGCATTTGTATAAAAAAATTTACACATAGCTTGGTGCATGATTTAGTATTTTGTTTAATTAAGATGAGATGAATTGTTGGAGAACGAGGCATTAGTTTTTTTTAGCAAAGCTGGACATTGCTGTGCAGGAATCAGTTGGTTCTTCATAATTATTTTGTAAGATAGATACTCCGTTTTATGTGATTTGCATGCCCTCATCAAGCATTGACGTCACGTCGTTCATCCCACTGCTTTTGTTTTTTATTAGTATGGGACAGATTAGTTCCTGTTCTGTAGAACAGGAAATCCATTCTCGAAATAAAAATGTTACTTTGAAATTAACAAAAATAAATATTTAGTCGTCTTGTTAATTTGACTTTGTTGGGTAAAATGTAATAGCTCGATATAATTAGTGCAGGGCTACTGCAAGTGATATATCGTAATAAAGTTCACAAGGTACGAAAAAACAAAATTTTATTAAAGTTGGTAGAATATGATATAATGTATAAATAGAGATGAGTTTATTACTTTGTATTAATTGGTTTAGACTCTTATACTTAACAACTACCAAGTTTTGGTCTGATTATAAAGTATTAATGCTCTATACATATGATTATATTCTTGTAGAAAATTTTGTAAAGTTACAACAATAACCCTTATTTGGTAGGGATGTGCCTCTTTTGAAAGATTAAAAAATTTAATGTTTTATTTAGTTGAAATGAAAAGACATAAAATGTATCAAATTTTCTCCGTCATAATTTATAAGGAGGTAATTATGAAAATATGGGATGTAAATTTTTTTTTGCAACAAATTTCATCCTTTTTCTTATAATTTTGATAAAAAAATTTGTTGTGATGAAAATTTCAAATAGAACTACATGATAGAAGTCTTATTTGTATCTTGCCCAAAAAATTTTAAAGTAGACAATTTTTTAATAAAACATCAATATTTTTTTGCTATGTATTATCATATACATAGATTTTTATTTCTTTGTGCTAGCCAGACGGACCTTTAGTAATTTTAACCAAACTTATAATTATTGAATCCAAGCGTTAAAAAAGATATAAAAGACATCCATTTGTTGTTTGAAATAATTAATCTCGTTCATTCATGCGACCAAACAAATTATATTAAAAATTGTACATACAGAAAACTATAATTCACTTAATGAATTCATCTTTAAGAGGATGACATATTAAATCTGAATTTTAGTAGTAGGGACAACAATAGCAATTATAAATTGATTGTTTATTATAATAACTATAGTTTATAGCTTCGAGCCAACTTAAAGTAATATTTAACTTGACCAATATATTAAGCTCTTGAAATACTTATGTATATAACATTTACATGCACATATTATAACATTTGTACTCGAGTAAAAGATACAATAAATTATCATGTAAACTTTAAATATAAAATTCACTCTTAATCGGATTAGATATTTAGATGTTATTGTTAATATCTTCAAATTAAAAGTAAGTATGGAAAAATAAAATCGTAAATTAATTAGTCTGTCTGGTTTGATAGATTATAAGAAAAAAATAAAGAAAAGGTTGGAGGAAGAAAAAAAATGAAAAAAAATTATTTTTTGTATGTTTGGATGTGTTTATAGTAAAGCAGAAAAGGAAATTGAAGGCCACTTTTCTTTTCTTACATTATCTTGCAAGTTTTGTGGGAAAATCATTTGTGAAGAGATTTTCCTGTGTGACCTGCCTTATGAAAATCTGTTTTATATCTCAACCTATTATCTTTCAATCCAAATTCAACTTTTCAAAAAGTATGATTTCCTTTTTCTTTTCTCTCAAATTCCATCAATCCAAAAAAAGCCAAGGAAAAGTGTTGATCAATAATTAATATTTTTTTATTGTAGTATAAAATATTATTTATTATGGATTAATACCTAAGCCGTCATTCTTTTTTCAAAACAAGAAATGCTATTACAACTAAGTTACTAACCAATGATTGAAAAAAACAATTTTAAAAGAGAAAAAACAATGATTAAAATGTTGAACACACAGATTAAAAGGGAATATTTAAGCAATAATAATTGAAGATGAGACATATTTAATTTGAATGAACAAAGTAATATATATATTACTTACCATAGATTTAAAACACATAATAACCTCCCCTCAAAGTCAAATTAGAGATTATAAGCCCTTATTGTCCCTAGGTTAAACTATATAGGACAGGGTTATTTACCGTCAAAACGTGCGTCAACAGTAAAAATATAATTCTTAAACTTGTGTATGGCAGTTAGAACAAGAGTAGAGAAATGACGATTACCACTAACATCTTTAACTAGTGAAGGTTGTAACCTTTACCCGACAAATAGGCTAATTATTGATAATTTATAACAACAATTCACCACTGAAGAAACATAAATAAATATTTACTTTGTTTTTAGCAAGGTAATTAAATTTTCAAGTTATGCTTTTTATGGATATAATAATTAATAATGTTATTAAATATCGGAGTTGACTTATCAACAAAAATGGCTTTTAGGGGTATTTGTGAACCAAATATTCAATAGGTGATTAATATTCTTCAGATTAGTCCTTGTGTGATGAGTGATAATGGTGCTCATGACTCCCGCTCCTTTTTATTTGTAATTACTATGAAGAAAAAATAAGTAATAAAATACTTATCATCCCTTAATTAGTTGCATTCTTCATATTATTTATAAAAAAATAGGCAAAATGATTAAACTCTAAATTTATAGATAAATTCCCATTAAATAATTAGATAAATTATAATTATTTGATATTTATGGATATATTTTAATTTTAATGATATACTCTAATTTAATGATAAGATAAATTATAATAATTATTTTATTCTTTTTTATTTTTATTGTATTTTGATTGGTCAAACTTCTTAGTTTTATTCTCAGCCCAACTTTAAGTATTCCTTTTATTAATAAGAATATATAGATATTGGTTCTTGAAATTAAAGGTTGCTGTCACACACACACACACACACACACACATATATATA
>JAVDBV010004485.1:0-14315 GCA_032619315.1 Piper longum | reverse complement strand
TCTCAGCTATCCCATTGGTGTCACCAGCGAAGGGGAGGTCGTTGAACTTCCGGGAACAGAACATTTCCCAGACACCAAAGCCCGTGTGCTCGGTGCCAAGTCTGATTACATGCCACCAATTCTAACCACTTGAACGGGAAGGTAGCTGTTGACTCCCCTCTTCTTGTCTGTTTTTCCCACTGGCTTCGCTGATGCTATTTCGTGAATAAAGGTGTGAGTGGGGGCGTGTTTGATTGTGTAAGTAGAGTGGATTTGGAACTGCTGTTGTTAATCTTATCTTTATGACTCGAACTTTGTGGAATTGTGGAGGAAAATGGTCTACTGATACTGTTTTTAGTTACCAGTAACTCTCTTTGTTATTCATGCTAATTTTGGTTAATTTATGTTAACTTGCCCCGCCGTTGAGTGTTAACAATGAATCTGGGCCTCTGGCATTATCCGACTTCAAACTCGTAATATTTTCACTTTTTTTTTTCTAAGCAACTCCACATGGCACTAGGAGAGAACTCCGAACGGCAGTGTATGATGTCATTTATGTGAAGAATTCTTAATTCAAAAATGAAGTTCTTAACTCTGATCAGTCGTTGCATTGCTCAAATGACCTCTTAACGATGACGAATGTGTTCAAACTTCGAACATTTCTTGAAGGCACGCGCTCACAAACTCAACTACATCTCCACCATATAGTCCATGACCCTCACCTTCGGACAATACGCATGACCAGCGAACAGAACAACATACTAGCTAGGGTGACCCGTGGGTGTATAACGTAATTATTTTCTTTTTTTCCCTTGTATTGCTGTATGTGAACAAGAAATTTTTTTTTTAAAGGAGAGTATCTACAAGTTGAAGAATACTGCATGTGAAGTGTCTTTGATAGGTCGACATCCAGAAGTGTGACAATCCCCTTGACCTACCTCACATGGATGCCGAGATGTCTCCATGTTAAGGTGAGGCATATATTACGATATACCTGCCTTCTTAGTTTGAGCTTCTGGTCCAAAACAAGGGAGTTGGCCAGCTCCTAAAGCAAGTCGGCACATGACACAAAGTGAGCCCCCACGCTCCTGGGTTCACAATCAATCACCAAATATGAGCTCACCGTGCCTCCCACTTTGCCGTAACAGACTTGCTTAGCTCCAAACAATCCTAAACCACCAATCTACCTTTCTCAATGATCAATATCCTTGCTAAATATCGGTCGGCCCTGGTTAAACATGGTATAATCTATCAATTACTATGACTGATATGTTCATATTCATTGCTGCACATTTCTGGGTATTGAAGTACGATGCAACTAATTTTTATTTTGTATTTGCAGAGAGGGGTATAAATAAATAATTATATCATAAAGAATAGCCGACCAGGAAAAGTGAAAGAGCGGCGTATGTGTCCGTGGGTCAGACAAGTTGGCCTTGTTCTGCCTGCAAAAAAGTCCAGTTATCTTTCATCAACGCATGTTCGTGAGAAGCTTCTGAATTCGGATGGGCAACTTCTCTTTACTTTCCTAATCCTAATTTTTTATACAATCTATGATCCTTCCACGTTTCTAATTCGTTCTACGATTTACCCAGTGACCCAATACAGTACACATTTATCCATCAACAGACAACAGCGTGCATGATAATCCATCGTTCCATTAGAATTATGTCAATATCCACAGACGTACAGTTGGAGGGTTCATTTTAGCGAAGAGATTCTGATAACCAAAGAGTTAGAATTTATTGAGGATCAGACACCTGGCCGTGTCGATGGCAAACCAGGATTTATCATGAAAATGTGTTTTATATATATTTACTTAGCATCGCCCCTCTCATGACGCTGACCTCACTTTGCTTTTGAGCTTCCGTGCAAGGCACCAGCCACGGCTTTCCCTCCCAGAAGTTTCATCGTTCACACTCGACAAAAAGCAGCAAAAAGCCATCCAACGACAAAGTCCAGATGCCCCCTCTTACGCCATTAATCCTCCTACCCTCTTCCAAAAAATCATTTTGTGTACTCCAATGACATCTTTTCTAAGAGCGGTACATACTCGATAAATGAAAGCATAAAGCCGTCTTTTCTTTTATTGGGTCGTCATCTTCACCAATCACCCCATTCGTAATATAAGTTAGCATCATTTATTTTTTCATGTCGTCTACCCTTCTCCAATGAGTCAATACTTAAATTTTGGTTTTTTAGTCTGTTCAAGGCCATCTAGTTTCTTCCCCGAGGCTACCGGCTTTATTCCGAATCAAAGCACACCTCTCTCTCGCTCTCTCTCCATTTCATCTGTAGCTAGCTTCTAGTCTTCCTTCCAATATGTCTTCTCTCTTGAGCTCCCAAGCTATGGTCCTCGCCACGGCCATGGCCCTCTCCGGCTCCGTCATCCTCTTCGCCCTCCGCTGGCAGAGGCCTTTCCCAGACACCCACTTCGCCGCCCGCCGGAACAACGGCTCCTCCCCCGGCAACCTCCGCTCCTGCATCGTTTCCGGTGAGTTCCTCCGCCCATCTCATCATAATTAACAGCCTGGTTGATTATCTTGCCGGCCGTGTCAATCTGGTTTCTGACATGGGTTTCGTCTGGGACAGGTGAGTGGAAGCTCTGGAGGACGAAGAAGAAGAAGAGGGTTCATTTCTCTGATCATTTGGTGGAGGCCGTGGAGGTGATCGGCGCCGAAGAGTACACGACGGACGAGGAGATCACCGACGAGGAGGAGGGAGAGCGGGAGATGTTCAACGCAAGACTAGACGATGACGACTCGCCGTCGCCCGACGGCCGACGTGCCGGAGGAATGCCGGCGAACAGGGTGGCCCTATACAATGGGATTTTCCGAGATCGTTTGCAAAGGATGGCCAGCTCCTACTAACTCTACTAATCCCCTCAACAACAAAAAAGACAATCTTGCAAAGTCATGTAATTTGGGTTACTAATCTTTCTTTCCATCCTTGTAATTAACACCATGATTTGATCAAGAAAAGCACTGCTTTTGTTCTATTGTACAGAAATTATCAAAGTGTATTGACTTGTAATTCTTGATCCATGGACAAAGACACAGAAGATGCCCAGGTAAAGAATTACTCATGACTGATGATATATATTAAACAATTGAACACATAGAATTTTCTTTTTCAATGAAAGTATATAGGATTTGGGAGGAGTCAATAATTATACAAGGTTGATAGAATAGGAATGCAGCTACTGGTTAATTGCAGGGAGCTTTGGCCCTTTGGAGTGGTGGGTGGGTATCAATTACAAAATTCGGCGGGGCAGCTGCCGGCTTCGTTTGGCAGTTTAGGTGGTTGGCACCTTCCAAATGCGGCCCAATTTCTGAGTTGAATGACTCCGTTTTGACGCCAACGAGTTCACTCGCTTTGCCTCGCCCTCTGAAACGAAGAGGTCCGGCCCAGATGAGTTGAAACGTTATCGGCAAAAAGATAGAGAAAGAGCAAGAGAAGAGTGGGTTAATCTACAAGGATAACAAGCGTCGACTCCATCTAGGACCAATGAAACGGCCAATAGGAAATAGCAAGGTTCAGAGGATGGAAGGAAGGAGAACATATCAAGAAGAAGCAGACGACGGCCACTGCATACTGGATGTGGGCATGGTCGAGTCCTGGGTCAACCATGCTTGCCAAAGTCTGCCCACTACCCGTCACTGTTGAATTACCACCTAAAACATGAAAGCCGTTAAACTCTAAAACCATGGAAGCTCACATGAAATTTCTCCCCCACTTGATGGAAGATAACTAATAAGATCTTATAACGCACAAGAAGAGAGCCATAAAATAGTATCAGATGACTCAGTAGGATGTTCTAAGTAGAATTTTTTGTACCTGTTATCTGCGCTTTTTCTTTTCCAAGGTCCAGTCATCCGCACTTGCTAGAAGAACTACAGTAATTTGCAGTTCTTTAGGTTGTATATACGGAATCAATGAGGTAATATAACTCTTTTGTTTATCATAAAAAAGGTGGAAATTATTTGGATGACGCAATAAGCTTGAGGAATATGCCATTCGAGATCCTCGTGAAGATGACATTGTCTACAGTTAAATTGATTGTCATATTATTGATCAACGACCTTTATGAAGAAAGGGAGCGGGATAGACCTGATGGGTGTTGAGATGGAGAGCGGGAGGGCATGAAAGGGGATAAGATTTTGGCTACAGTTGACAAATCGTAGTCCTCCATATGGTTGGTGATGTATAGCAATTAGCTCTTTTTCATAACAAACTTACAGGATTAAACAAGACAAGACGACGACATCTCTCACTTCAAAGTTCTTGCTTGCATCAGCTGAATGAGAAAATTCACGATGGCCCATCATATTGCCTGAACTGCGGAATGGCCTACATGTTATTGTGTACAGTTTAATCAAGAATCTTTGTTGTCAGCTTATGGAAAAGAAAGCTGCTTTGCTGCATCGCTTTGGCTGGAATGTCCATTGGACTGACCCTCCATTTGGTACGCTGGCCCTCCTTTGCCACCGCTCGAAAAGGTAAACCAAACTAATGCTCCTAGAGTATCCAAGAATTTTCAGGTCTGGGTTTCAATGGAAATCTTATAGTCACTGAAACAAATAGATTATGTAGTACGCTGACATCAGGGCCATTTTGAAGGGACAGACCACTGAATCATGATTTCACTATCACCGTCAACTTATGGCCTTCGTATATCTCAAGTTCGGGTGAGAAGAGAGAAAGAGGGTATTATTATAAATATCTATGTTTGAATAAGATGGGCTAACAGGATAAAATAGAACATGGGCTCGTGGTGAAAGGAGGATAAAAACAGAGCATGGACCGGTTGTGAGGATATCGTTTGATTGTTAATAAAAATTGTATTTGTTTTTGTTATTTCCCTTCTAATCAACGATTTCGTGCTTCCTTATTTTTTGATTGATCCGAAGTTCTCATCTTCCATTTTAGTTCATCTTCGTTATGACACCAATAAAACAAAATAGGAAGGGAAAAGAAGTCCTCTTTGATGATGAAGACGATGTTCATTCTAAATTGGTATCAGAGCAAGGTGAGAGGGGTGCGAATTTTTTATCCAATTCTGAAGAATTAGCCCACATTAGAAAGGTACAAGATCATATACTCTCTGTTTTTGTTGATATTTCTACAAAATTTGAATTGTTGTTACAATCTAAAATGGAGAACGTTGGGAATAGAGGGCATCTTGATAATAGAGAGGGGATTGGAACTTCACATATTAGGGTTACTGCAAATGGGGTAGATATCAATGATTAATTGCAGGGAACCCACAAAAAATTTCATTCAAAAGAGCAGATGATGTCTTCTGGTAGTAGATATCAGCAAGGACTACCCTGATTTGGGATGGAGCGTGTTTGACAGAATGTCCAAGAGGGATTTATGCATGCTGTTCCAAATGGAGATTGCTTGAAAGGATCCAAGATGAGTTTCCCTAAATTTAATGGATCAAAAGATCCCATTTCTTAGTTTAGTAGAGCAGAAAAATCCTTTAAATTACATAAAATCAGTGAGAATTTACAAGTTGAGTTGGAAAGTTTTCACTTAGAAGATGATGCTCAAATTTGGTTTGATATGTTGTAAGAGCACCATGGGGTACCTAGTTGGACAAAATTAAAAGAAGCCATGAATTTACAATTTGGACAAACTATGGAGATTTCTATGGTGAACTTACCAATTAATTTAAGATTCATCAGTGCAAGGTTATACACTCAGGTTCAATCAGTTGACAACAAGGACTGGTCATATGACGAAAAAACAAAAAGTCAGTCGTTATACTTGTGGTCTCAAGTCTCAGCTATGCATGGAGGTGAAAGTAAAAAAACCAGAGATTTTGTTAGATGCACAAGGACTAACTAGACACTTAGAGTATCATGTAAACCAGAAATCACACGCATATGGAAGACAAATGAGAGGGAATTATCAATACATAGTTGGTTCCTCTCAAAAAGAAAATAGTTTTGGAATTAACAAAGGCAAAGAAGCTATGGCGGCAGATTTTAAACCTAAAGAGACAACTACAGGAAGGAAGTTCAGTGTCAAATAGTTGCAAGGAAGTAAGGAGGCATGTTTATGTTTCAAATGTGATGAGAAGTTTTTTCATAAATTCATAAACACAAATGCAAGAGGCTATTTACTATTGAAGTAGTAAGGGACGAAGACCTATCAGAGCATGAAGACAATGGACAAGAGTGGGATTCCATTACACCGACGATATCTCTTAATGCATTAACAGGTGTCACAACTACTAATACCATGAGATTGTTAGGGAGAATGTGTGGACAATTATGATAGATTTGGGGAGTTCACATAATTTTGTGAATGCAAGCTTGATCCAGAAATTGAAGTTACCAGTGGAAACAAATAATGGGTTGAAAGTTCAGACAGTCAATGGTGAGAAGATGAGTTGTGGGGGAAAGTGTGTGGGTATTATGTTAGATCTTCCTGGATATAGTATTGTTTCAGATTTTTTTGTACTTCAATTGGAGGAGATTGATATTGTGTTAGGTATTTAGTGCTTGAAGATGTTGGGATCAATATTATGGAATTTCAAATCTCTCACAATGTCCTTCATGGAGAATGGAAAAACATTGGAGCTACATGGTCAGCTTACTCCCCCAAGTCAATTATGTGACAAGAAACAGATTAATCATTCCTTCAAGAGAAAGTAAAGGTTACTAATGAATCTACAGGTAGTGACAACAGTAGTTTAAAGCAAATCAGGCCTTCATTACCCACCCTGCAAGATGAACAATTTGACAAGTTGCTACAAATATTTGAAAAAGTGTTTTATGTACTCAAAAGTTTACCACCAAGACAAGCTTATGATCATCATGTGATTCTAAAAGATGGGACACCACCAATGGCAATTAAGCTGTATAGATATCCCTACTTCTAAAAAAATGAAATTGAGAGACAAGTTAAAGAAATACTCGAAGCAGGGATAATTTAGCCCACATCAAGTCCATATTCAGCTCCGGTATTGTTGGTCAAAAAAAAAATGGGAGTTGGAGGATGTGTGTAAACTATATAGCTCTCAATAAGACAACTATTAACGACAAATTTATCATCCCCAACATTAATGAACTATTGAATGAATTACATGACACAATCTATTTCTCCAAACTAGATTTGAGGTCTAGTTATCATCAAATAAGGATATATGGGGCTGATGTACAGAAAATAGTTTTTCACACCTATCAAGGTCACTATGAATTTAAAGTCATGCCCTTCAGGTTATCTAATGTACCCTCAACATTCCAAGATTTAATGAATGGGGTATTTGCTCCATATCTTAAAAAATTTATATTAGTTTTTTTTTTATGATATTCTTATTTATAGCAAAAGCTGGAAAGAGCACCAACACCATATTGAATTGACCTTGAAAGAGTTGCTAACACATGAGCTATATGCAAAGAAGGATAAGTATTCTTTTGGATTGCATCAAATTTAATATTTGGATCATGTTATTTCTTTAAAAGGAGTTGGTGTGGACAAGGAGAAAATAGCGGCCATTGTGAATTGGCTGACACCAAGGTCAATCAAAAGTGTAAGAGCTTCCTTGGGATTAGCAGGGTATTACAGAAAGTTTATTAATGATTTTGCTAATATTGCTGCTCCATTATTTGATTTGCTTACGAGAAACTCTTATCATTGGGATCGACTAGCAGAAGACTCTTTTATTAATTTGAAGTAGGTTCTCACTGCTGCCTCTGTCCTTGTTTTGTCTAATTTTACCATTCTATTTGTGATTGAGTGCGATGTGAGTGGAGTGAGATTAGGTGTTGTTTTAATGCACCAAAATCATCTCATGTCTTTCTTCAATAAGGCTTTATGTGGGAAAAATTTATTGTTATCCGCGTATGAAAGGGAGATGATGGCCTTAGTACTAGCTGTCCAAAAGTGACGTCACTACCTTTTGGGAAGGACCTTTATAATTCAAATGGATCATTCAAACCTCAAATTTTTATGGGATCAAAAAATCCACACAATAGCACAACAAATATGGCTAGTGAAGCTACTAGGATATGATTTTGTCATTGAATACAAGTTAGGAAGAGAAAACAAGGTTGTTGATGCATTTTCTAGACAAAATGAAAGGGAATTGTTTGAAAAAGCTGGTAACATGACTATGGATAGAGACTCTCTCTTTTGTACAATAATTTCAGTGATTATACCAAGATAGTTGGAGGTGATTAAACAAGCTTATACCACAAATGAGCAAATATCAATTCTGCTACAACAATATGTTGATAACAAGCTGTCCCCAAATTGATCACTGAATGATGATATTCTCTTCTATAAGAATAGAATCTATTTGACTTCTCAAATGGATATCATACCCATTATTCTAAAAGAGTTTCATGATGGAGCTCATGAGGATATTTAGAAAACTTTCAAAAGATTGCGTGCAGTCTTTTATTGGTCAAGAATGTATCAAGATGTTGTGACCCATCTATGCAATTGTGAAACTTGTCAAAAGTTCAAAAGCTCTATTTTGGCACCAACAAGATTGTTACAACCTCTCCCTATACCACAATAAATTTAAACTTCAATTAGCACGGATTTCGTAAGTGGATTGCCGATAAGTAATGCAAAAGATAGAATCTTTATAGTATTCAACAGACTTTTAAAATACAACCATTTTATTTCTATTGCTCATCCATTCACTGCTCAGAAAATCATTCAACTGTTCTTTGAAGAAATTTTCAAGCTCCAACGAATGTCAATTTTCATAGTTTGTGATAGAGACCAACTTCACAAGTTCTTTTTGGAATGAGCTGTTTAGATTATAAAGGGTGGTATTTAACTATAACTATGTCTACCATCCTCAAACAAATGGCCAAACAGAAGTGATCAACAAAGTTCTCCAGCAATACTTGAGATATTTTTCAGCAGATAGACCACACACTTGGGCCAAATGGTTGTCTTGGACTGAATTTTATTACAACACCAGTTTCTAATCAGCAATCAGCATGAGCCCTTCGAGGCAGTGTACAACATGACTCCTCCCACATTGCTTTCTTATAAGCCTGACACAACAAAAACAAGTGAAGAAGATGGACTTCTTCGTCACAGAGATCAGTTACTCCGAGAATTAAGAGAAAACTTGGTAGCTTCACAGATGAGAATGAAACATAATCATTATTTGCAAAGAAGGGATGTTGAGTTTCAGGTAGGTTAACAAATTTATTTGAAGCTACAACCTTACCGACAACATTCATTGCGAATAAAGAAATCTAACAAACTGATTACAAAGTTTTATGGCCCGTTTCCTATCATCCAAACAGGTTGATTATGAGCTGCAACTTCGTGCTGATTCCATACTTCACAATGTCTTCCATGTCTCTCAATTAAAAGCTTCGGTGGCAACTAATACTCATATGCAAACTTCTTACCATCTACTGGTCGAATGGAAGAGTGTTCCTTATAAACTATTAATCTTTTAGTAACCTTGAGGTTAAGGTTTTTTTTCGTGGGAGGGTATCTGGTGTGAGAAGAGAAGGGAAAGAGGGTATTATTGTAATTATTTGTACTTAAATGAGATGGGCTGACGGGATAAAGCAGAGTATGGGCTCATGGTGAAAGGGGGAGCATGGGCTAGTTGTGAGGACATTGTTTGATTATTAATAAAAATTGCATTTTTTTTCTTATTTTCCTTTCGATCTTTTAGGAAAAACAAGAAGGCAGCAAAACGATTTCCTGCTTCTTTGTTTTCAAATCGATCCTAAGTTCTCATCTTCCATTTCAGTTCATCTTCATCATGGCGCCAACAAAACAGAATGGGAAGCATAGCAAGGGAAAAGAAGTCATCTTCGACGCTAAAGATGATGTCCATTCCTTCATATGAATATAGTGAGAAGAGAAGGGAGATAGGGTATTATTGTAATTATTTGTGTTTGAATGAAATGGGTTGGCGGGATAAAACAGAGCATAGGCTCGTGGTGAAAGGGGGGATAAAACAGGTTGTGAGGACATCGTTTGATTGTTAATAAAATTGCATTTGTTTTTGTTTTTTTCCTTCCAATCATTTAGGAAGAACATGAAGGCAACAAAACGATTTCTTGCTTCCTTGTTTTCCAATTGATCCGAAGTTTTCATCTTCCATTTTAGTTCATCTTCATCATGGCGTCAACAAAACAGAGTGGGAAGTAGAGGAAGGGAAAAGAAATCCTCTTCGACGCTGAAAATGATGTTTATTCTTTGGTATGAATATAGTGAGAAGAGAAGGGAGAGAGGGTAATATTATAATTGTTTCTATTTGAATGAAATGGGTTGGCAGGATTAAACAGAGCATAGGCTCGTGGTGAAAGAGGGGATATAAACAAGTTGTGAAGACATCGTTTGATTATTAATAAAAATTGCATTTATTTTTGTCATTTTCCTTTCGATCTTTTAGGAAGAACAAGAAGGCAGCACGATAATTTCTTAATTCCTTGTTTTCCAATTGATCCGAAATTCCCATCTTACATTTTATTTTATCTTCATCATGGCGCCAACAAAACAGAGTGGGAAGCAGAGGAAGGGAAAAGAAGTCCTCTTTGACATTAAAAGCAATGTTCATTCCTTGGTATAAATAAAATGAGAAAAGAAAGGAAAAAAAGTATTATTATAATTGTCTGTATTTGAATGAAATGGGTTAGGGGGATAAAACAGAGCATATGCTCCTAGTGAAAAGGGGGATAAAGGCAGGTTGTGAGGACATCATTTACTTGTTAATAAAAATTACATTTGTTTTTGTTATTTTCTTTCCGATCTTTTAGGAAGAACAAGAAGGCAGCAACTACTTGTTTTCCGATCCGAAGTTCTCATCTTCTATTTCATTTCATCTTCATTATGGCACCAACAAAACGGAGTGGGAAGCGGAGCAAGGGAAAAGAAATCCTCATTGACGTTGAAGACGATGTTCATTCCAAGTTAGGACTGGGAGCATCTTGGTTCCACGCCCACGAATAATTCCTCGGATATTTGACATCTCAAGCTTTTTCCTGTGCACAGCAAAAGACAAATTGATATGACCAGAACGTCGGGATATTTGTTGCTGCCATGGCTACGAAAATGCTGCAATAGCTAAGCAAATTACCTCCACTAGATCAAACATTGTGTCTTTGGAGTAAAGCATACCAACCACATACACAAGGATGCAGGCATTGCATCCGAGTAATAGGTTATTGTATACAAGGCGTTGTATACAGATCATGCAACCGGGCAAACAATGTACACACCCTCTTACAGAAAGACTATAAATCTCCAATTCATCCTCCCTTTTTTTTCCCAAAACTTCATCCTTTGAATTGTGCAAAGGGCGCTCGTCATCCATATGTAATCCCCATTCGACAGTCATCACTAAGCATATTTATATATTTGTTCCACTCTAAAATGACCAGCAGCTCACTGTCTCTCATCCTCTCCGTTTACCTGTTCAAATGGGAAAGTGACCCAATGTCGATATAGATTATAAAGGTCGAATAAACATTTGCAGAAATAGATGGAGTATAAGTACTAATTACACATAACTAAAAAACATATACCTACTTCGGTTTTTTAGGTAGCATTAGATATAGGCATATAATCCATTGTGAAAATTGATGAAACATTGTCCGGTGTTAGCTGCAAATTTCGCCGACGTCTGCCAAAATGCAACCATATAAACTACGAATTTCTTTCAAGTCATTAAAGCTCACAGTCCACACATGCCCGGGCACTGCAACAGGAAGATCAACACCATTCTCTTGGCACATCTCTTCTATCCGTGTGGCCTCCCTCAACTTCCCATCCTTCCACAAACAGTTGGCAAGCGAATCTTTAGTGACCATATCCGGCTTAAGCCCCCTTATCCACATGTCATCAAACATTCGCAAAGCAAGTGCAGGCATTTTCTTTTTGCAATAGGCCCGGATGAGAATCTGATACATGTAGGCATCCGGCTCCATTCTGCACTGCCTAACCATACCAATCAATTGTTGAACTACTCTAGGATCCCCCTCCAGTGCAAAGAACTGCATTAGCCCACAAAATGTTTGAACGTCAGGTATGACCCCCAACAATATCATCTCACCGAGGTAATCCATAGCATCCGAACTCCTCATGCACTTCACCAGAGTGCGCAAGAGTGAAGAGTACAACAACGACAGATGAAATTTAGACAATTTCCCACAAATAGCCTCAACCTGCTTGAACACTGCGATAGCAGCATCAGCATTCTTGGATAATCCATACAAATTGATAACCAAGGCCAGTGTAGAAAATGAAAGACGGATCCCTTCCCGCTTTATCTTCGAAATCAGCTTATCAACATGCTCGACACAGCCATCGCGGGCTAGTATTGCAATCATCCTTGACACAGTGTAGACATCATGGACAAACCTACCAGGCTGCCTTGCTACCCAGAGAAAGAACTGCCACGCTGCATCCGACTTCCGAAAACCCCGAAGAATCTTGCACACCAATCTTGGCGTCCAGATGAAGCCAACATCCTCAAGCATGAAAACCTCATCCGGTCCCCAGTTACTCAAAGAGCTGGCAAGAGCACTGGGATCCAACCATGGCTTCAACCGAATCTCATCAATCCTAGCACTGTTAGTTTCATTCTCTTCAATGGCCTCTACTTCATCTTGTTCGTCCTCATCGTCACCATTAGACACCAAGAACCCACCTACACTACCAATCCTCTCATCCGGCTCAAGCTCCCGAACCAAATCCTCAATCTCTGCAACAAATCCAGCTTCTTTGAGCTTCAAGACAGCTAAGTGGAGACTACGACCAGGGAGGATCCCATCTCTACGCATCTCATGCAAGAGATCCTTAACAACACCAAAAGACTCGATCGCAGAAAACGCATCAATTAAAACTGAATACTGTCGTGTGGTTCGACGAATCCGCATGCTGGGCAACTTGGCAAAAACAGCCATCGCAGCATCCAATTTCCCCTTAGAGATCAAATGCTCAATCACAATCGTGTAAGTTCTGGAATTCGGAAGCGCACCTTCATCAACCAATCGCAAAAACAGAGAAACAGCCGACGAGTCCTGCCCACTCTTCGCATACAGGTTTATCATCACATTGTACGACTCCGTGCAAGGATGCCGGCGATGGCCGAAAGCGGCAGCCTCACAAATGCGATCAAATAAAGCAACGCAAGAGCCAACATCACCCGCCGCAGCGTACCACCTTAGCCGATCCATCGGCGCCGGAGGAAGCACGCCGGGGAACTCACCCGACTCCGTGGACTCCACCAGCTTCCGAAGCTCGGTTAGACGGCCAGCGAGGGAGAGCCGCTTGGCGACGGCGTGGACGACCTCCTTGGAAAGGAGGCAACTTTGAGCGACCTCCGCCGCCGAGGACGGCTTCGAGATCGACACGATCTTTTCGAAGAAAGCAATGGCGGATTCCAGTGTCGGCACGGATCGGATGGAGTGGACGGCGACGAAGGAGTCGAGAGAAGGGGGGAGGCGGGTGGGAACCGGGTTTGAACGGAGGTAGAGCCGAACGCCGTCGATGAGTTTCGCCCGCCGGAGGTAGAGGGCGAGACCGTTCGAACGGTGGCTGTGGTCAGCGGATGTGGGGGGAACCGCCGCCGGCAAACGAGGCGGTCGTGGAGCTTCCGGTGCGACGGTTTGGGAGGAGGGGTAGAGAAAAGGAGGCGGCTTTCGGAGAATCCTTCTCATCTCCTCCAAAGGTCTCTACATCGGAGACCATGTAGGAGTTTCGAAGATCAGAATCCGATCTCCGAGATCCAGACGGCGGCGGCGGCAGTGGCGGTGGGGCTCGCATAAACAACGTCAATGGGCCGGGCCGGGTGGAAACTGAACCACTTTGGAGGTGGCCCAGTAACTGGATAGATTTGTGGATGGTCTACGTTGTTTTACCTTTGGCCCATAATGATAGTATGAACATTATCGACGTAATTATTACGTGGACTATAATTCAATGCCTATTTATTATATTAACAAAATTTTATTGTATCTCAAACAATAATTTTAATTTATATCGTGAGCTTAAATACTATTTGACTAGTCAAGTAAAAAATCAATTTTTTTAAAAATTATCAACAGATGATATAAAATAACATTCCAACAATTAATATATAAAAATTAAACCAAATAATCATGTTATAAAATATAGGCAAATTTTAATATATATTAAATTAAAATAAATCTAGATAACAAAAATTTTACCAGGATTTTTCAATGTTATAAATATTTAAAAAAATAGATCGTTTTTATATTGTGCTCTGCGTTTTATATTTCCTACTAAATTAACTAAACCCAACTTGGTATTCAATATTAATGTAAATTTTACGCTACAAATCCCTTAGATTCCTCGAGTCAAATGGGGGAACC
>JAVDBV010004484.1:0-13589 GCA_032619315.1 Piper longum | reverse complement strand
CCGGCCCCCGCCCTCCGCCACCCCCCGCCTGGGTTCCATCTCTACATTCCTAATAACAAATTAAACAAAGAAACAAAATATAAACTATATATAGCAATCAGTGTTTTCAATGAGTGTGCACTCATTAAAACCCTAACAACCATGTTAACTAATAACAATGACGCTTCAACTAAATCTTGCCCAAGACCACAAACACCATTTACGCCCATCTAACCTAAAGATAGTATGTAAGACCAACTTTATTCAATCCATATTGAAAACCCTAAAATTTTAAAACCTGTTCAAATAAATAGATTCAAGTTAAATTAAGATGTAATGAGTAATTAGAGGCAAAAAATTTGCTCCCAAGGACTAAAATTACCCGACAATTTTTTTTGGAGCATGTTGGACTTCACATCCAAATAGTTACATAGGATATGCTAGCTCCTCCTCTTAACTCATCCAATCCAGAAGGTGGTCCAAAGATTTCTACCAAACGAGGAACCTAAACCATCAACATGATGTAACTTTAAAGTCTCTCTCAATCAAATTAATGAGCCGTGGGAAATGAATATTTTGGTAAAATTTTCGACTATATCACTTCTCATCCAATCAAAATGAAATAAGAATGGATATCGAACCCACCCCTCAACTCGCATTCTAATCCGATCCAATCCGATATGAACAGATTATCCAGTCTAAAAAGGTGGTCCAAAGATTTCAGAAAATTTAAAATTTCTTTGAATTGATGAATTTTGAAAGAAGAGAAAGATAGATGTTCTTTTTAAAAAATTGGAGTATTTGAATAAGTTGAGACAAAAATTAAATTTTCACGAGGAAGACCTACAGAAAAATTTCTTTAAAGAGATGATTTTGGGCAAAAAAATGATGAAAATAAAAGTGGCCCCAATTTTGAAATTCTTTTTCAATCCAAATTACCATTATTTTTTACCATTATTTGAAATTAATCATTGTCAATTTAGTAACTAATCACTTTACTTATGTTAAACGGCAGTTGTCTACCACCCTAACGATTTCTAAACTGACGTCCATTCTTTGTCTATTCTCTTCAAAACCCAAACCCGTCAATTCCAAACGTCCGCCTTTCTCTCCTGCGGCCGACTAAACGACGGCGACCATCGCCGCCGACGCCGGTACCGCCGATCTCGCCGCCATGGCCGTCGCCTCCCCGAGCAGCGACAAGCCTCGTACCCCCGACGATGCCCAGGCCGCCTCCCCCTCCCTCTCCTCCAGGCCCGATCTCGACGCTGCCTCCGACACCTCCTCCGCCTCCGCAATTTCCGGCGCCGCGGCCGACCTCTCCGATCAGGCGGATTCGCCTCTGCGGATCCGCAGGGAAGCCGATTTGGTTGGAGTGGGCGAGTCGATTCGACTCTGCTTTTTGTGGTTGGGTGTTTTTGTTGTTGGATTGGTGTTTTGGTTGTGATTGTAATGGGGTTTGTCTTTGTGATCCTGCAGAATTTGGCGTCTATAAGGAGCGAGGAGTATCGCTTGATCTTCCGTCTACCTCCCGAAGAAGTAAGAATCTACTCTGATCTTTCTGGTTCGGAATTTGTTAATTTGGCTTTTGTTAGTGTAATGTTAGGATGTGATTTCTTGGAATTCTGGATGCGTTGTAGAATCATCAAAATCTTGGTTTCTTTGTGATATTTGATCTGGCATGGACTGTTTTGTTGGCTTTGTTGCTCATGATGCTGGTCACCAAGCGGATGTTTGTATTCGCTAGTAGGCGGTTTTAATGTTTGCACTTTCTGCAGGTCCTAGTGGAAGATTTTAACTGTGCTTTCCAGGAGAATATTCTTATTCAAGTATGTTGGTGCTGTTCATTTTAACGGCCTTCATTTTTGTATGAGCATCAGTTATGTGCTTATACTAGTTTCTTCTGCTGTTTCTGATATCAAATTGATGGCCTTTTTGTAGGGACACATGTATTTGTTTCTTCATCATATTTGCTTCTATTCCAACATATTTGGTTTTGAGACAAAGGTGTGTTCATTATAAAGCAGCGATATGGTTTGTGAATATTTTTTGAGGATTGTTCACTTTAATCTTGCTCAGTTGGGTGTGGAAGTATTATATACTGATTACCTTCTGATAAGTAACTTGTGGATGTCCTCACTATTCGTGTACTGGTTTTAATTCTAGGTGAAAAATATTAGTGTGCACACCATTTCACCTTGTTCGATACATTTTAAATAAATAGATGTGGCACATAGCTAGACTGAAGATTCCATGATTGCAGCAAACTGAGTAACATGACATGTTGATATGAAAATATTGCCAATTATACAGAAAATAATTCCATTTCACGAAGTGACGTGTGTACGGAAAGCAAAGACTGCTGCTATATTCCCCAACGCAATTGAAATTGTGGCTGGAGTAAAAAAGGTGGGTCATTGATAAGACTATGACCCTTTCATATTTTTCACACTTCAAGTGAGCAAATTTGACTCTGCTCTTTTATAACGAGAAATAAAATTATGAAAGTGGACTTGAATATTAGAAGTTGACTAAACTATTTGCTAATTGTGGCAGTACTTTTTTGGGTCTTTTATATCTCGTGATGAGGCTTATCAGCTGATTGTAGAGGGGTGGTCACAACACAGTACTAGTGCAAAGTCTTTTCTGGAAAACCAGGTACATTAACATAAAAATTGTACCACCCACAAATTGTTCTTGACTTCTCATTGTATTAAATTTATAGTGATTCACCTTCAGCTTGTTTTTGCAACACTGAAATATTTCTAATCTTTAAGTTAATGGTTTTGTCGTGTAGTTCATCAATGCCTTTGAGCTGTGAACATTTTATTTCTAATAATTGCTATGATAATCTAGCCTTTGTTTATATGCACGTTTACAATGTCACAGGAAGCAAAACCTGAAAATAGCAGCCAAGAAAATATTCTTATATTTTTTGAGAGGTTTAAGAACTTTAAAAGAATAACAAATGACTCAGACTCCGTTGAAAGGTGGTTACTCAAATTATTCAAAATTTTTATTTTATTTTTTTCATTCATTAATGAAATCTGACTGTAATCAGGAGTAAGAATGAAGATGTGCCCGAAGATTGTTCAATTGCATCTAATGGCGATGTTTGTGTTGTTGCACCTGAAAAGTTATCTGAGGTAGAGGAAAACATAGAAGGCAAAGGTGTGCATGTATCTCCCGAACCATATTTGGCTTGTAAGCCAGGTGATGATGAAGCTCCAAAAAGTAAGATTTATTTTTTATTTAATTTTTATTTTCATAATTGCCCGTTTTGGTGACAGCATTATGATCTCTATAATTTTCTATTTTGGTGGCAGTTCCTGACTGTTACACTATGGTTGCTGAATCAGACTTCCCAGTAAGATGAAATTTGTTCAAATTTGAACGTATGACGTCTGTTTCTCTGGTATTTGGGTATACTTGTTTTTACTGATTAATTTAATGTAACCAGATCCAGGTTGAAGAGTTCCATCAATTTTTTTTCTCTGATGGTGGTGTTGGTTTTGTTG
The DNA here is from genome assembly GCA_032619315.1 of Piper longum. NCBI lineage: Eukaryota > Viridiplantae > Streptophyta > Magnoliopsida > Piperales > Piperaceae > Piper > Piper longum. The sequence continues at coordinate 10,092 of JAVDBV010004484.1, read as the reverse complement.
AAGCCTTTCATGGAAAGTGTGGAGACAAAGGTACCATGTCTTTGGATTTCATTATTGATGTTTCATTTTCATCTTCATGTATCTTTCAAATGTTTTCTAAAAAAATTGTTGGATGCACATTTATTTGTCATTTCCTGTGAGTTTGCTTTCCAGAATTTCGTTGTACTCCATGGTACAAACATGATAAATTTGGGGATGCTCGTGATATTTCTTTTCGGCATCCAATAAAAATATATTTTGGTATGTACTGTGCCTTGGACTTGTATGCAAGGTTGCTTATGTATGTTACTTCAATAATTTGCTAATATGAGACATGTTTTTAATTTCGACCGAAGGGGCTAAGTATGGCTATTGCCAGGAGCTGCAGAAGTTTCGTTTCTACAAAAACAGGTACTTTAAGTTTTAAGTTGTAAACTAACTTAGTTATTCTGTTGGATGCTTTGTTGTTCTACTGGACCATTTTTTTTTTTAAAAAAAGGAATGATGTTACATTGTCATGCAAAAAAGAGATAGGAAAAGTTAAGAATAGGAGGGAAAAATGTGTTGGTCATTTTTAAGAACAAGATGGTCTGTTTAAGCTTTATAAAAAAAAAAGGGCTGTTTTAGGTTGTGATTTGTTGTTTCACTGCAATTAAGAAAGAAGCTTTATGTTAGTGACCAGCTGTGTATTAAGGACTACAAAGCTTTTCTGCTACCCAAATTTTCCATTTCCTAGTAAATGAAAAGTAGAATGTTGATAGTATTGAAAATAAAATTCCTATTCATCTATATAGCCTATCAAGTGGCTGACAAATATGAAAAGTAGAATCTTGATAGCCTTCTTTTGAGGGGAAAATATGATCAGGGACTTTCACATGCTGGGTGAAACTAATATGGTTGTTATTACTTCTACCAATGTTCTGGAACTCTTTAAATTTTTAAAACACATAAAATGATGCTGAAATTTAAGGTTTGCTGTTTTTTTTTTATTTGTCAGCCACTTGATTGTGGAGACTTCGCAACAGATTAATGATGTCCCATATGGGGATTATTTTACAGTTGAGGTATGATAATTAATCTTGAAAATATCTTATCATCTTTATGATTTGATTAAGGGGAAAGGACCCTGCCCCATTGTTTTACTTAGTCATAGACTAGATCACTGACATAATTGCACTTTTGTATACACTTTTTAAATGCCTGCCCACAAGGGCAAAGCCCAGATGTAATGGTTTTTCATGGTTCTTTTTCATTCAATATGATGATATCAATTGTTTTCTTTGAAAGGCACTCAAACATGGTCTTTACTTGTTTTATCATATATCTTTTATAATTTTTATAATTTGGTAAAACCGTCCAGTTATCTACTCCAAGTGATAGTTGGCTACCTGTAAATTTTTGATGAGGCATGTGGTAGTGTTTTTTTAAAAAAATTATTTTATTTTATCCTTCTTCAACCCCCCGCCCTTCCAAAAAAAATGGGCATTGCCACCTTTTTCTGTGTTAGTGAGGTTGGACAAATATTATGTCCTAAAGCTTTGTTATTAAATTGAATATTGATTAATTACTAGGGTATATGGGATGTAGCGCCAAGAGGTAAGGGAGAAAATTGCTGCACATTGCGGGTGTATGTGAATGTGGCATTTTTGAGGAAAACCATATGGAAAGGTATTTTTTACTTTTTATTTCTGCAATCTTAAGTGATATTCTATATCTAGTATGAGTTATGTTTTTTAGTGCGCTAGGCAATCCCCCGTTTCCTCACACACACACACACACACACAGAGTAACACCCGCTTACACAACAAGCCACCCTTATATGATCACTTAAGTAATATGAAGTGGAAATTAAATGGCATTCATTAGCTTTTCCTCCTGTCCCTCTTACCCTCAGAGGATTTTTTATTATTATTTTTTTTATCTTGGATCCATTTTTAATGAAGTATGCATCTTAATAGTATCCATGTTAGATTTTTCCAATTTGAAATGTTTTTAATGAAGTGCAGTGCTGTAGCAATTAAGAGGTATTGGGTTTGATGTCTAATAACGAGGCCAGCTTTACAGGAAAGATAGAGCAATCGACCATTGAAGAATGTCGAGAAACCTATGCTACATGGATTAGTAATGTACACTTTTATTCGCAGCACAGCTCCTATGTTCATTTTGTTTTTATATAGCCTAAGGATATTATTTTTTACAGGGATATTAATTAACATGTAATAATTTGACATGTACAGGCTCATGAATTATTGAAGCAGAATCAAAATGGTGCAATTCCAGACGAATCCATTGGTAATTTTAGATTTATCTAGTACTAACTAAACATGGATCAAATTTTACGGCATTGTAACCATTATGTGCATATGTGTCACCAAACCAAGGGAGAGAATTATGGCCTTTTAGTTGATAAATTTTAATAATGAAAGTGAAGCTTTTGCTTTAATTTCAATTGTTTTTAACCTGCAGAAGTTTAGCTCTTTGAGTTTTATTAATATAAATGCTCATCAAAATGTCTGTCATGTATTTTGACAGGAGGCACAGGAGCTGTTCTTACTGTTGCTGAAGGTAATGGTCTTGATGAAGGGGGCTCTGCAAAACAAGTGGAACTTTTGGAAGAGTTCAATCCAAACACATCTTCCATACATGCCTCACATAAGCCATCTCTTTCTGAGGATGTCTCAAAGAGTAGTCCTACAGATATTGGCCTTGATGCTGCGGCCTCTTGTTCTTTATTTAAGGAGTTAGGATCTTCTCTGTGGCTATTCATGAAAAAGCAGAATATGCTTTCTGTGACAATGATCACAGGCATTGTTCTTATATTCATAATAATGCAGGTAAAGTTAAACTTTTTTAGGATTTTGATATGTTCAGGAATAGATATAGCAAAACTTCTCAAGCGCTTTGTCAATTAATCTTGCAGATGACAATCATAGTTTTACTGACTAGAGAGCCAAGGATACATTTAATTCCACAAGAGAGTTTCGTGAGCAGTTTACACAGCGATCGAGCTGAGGCAGTAGCTTGGCTAGAGAAGCGTGTGCACCATTTAAACGAGGAAATGCTGATGGTGGAAGCTCGACTGGAGAAGATGCGACTTGAATACACAATATTGAAGACACATCTACAAGGTTTGGATAGGTTAGACCCAAAAAAATGATAAAGATTGTTTGTATTTTGTTTTATTGGCATTTTTTAAAAAAAATTTCTATGTATATGCGTGCTATAAAGACGAGCAATTCAGAACTTGGCTTCCATAATCAAAGAAAAATGTAGGGAGGAGACATTGGAAGCCAAGAAGAAATCATATATATCTACTGTATATGCCTGAATAGCATCTATAATCTACGACATTGAGAACTTATTCTGGACATACTAGTACGCCGCAGCTATTTGAGCATTGCAAATTGAACTAGGTCAAGCCACGAGAACTTTATACACGCTTGGTGCAAGGGGTTAGAAATTTTTATGGTATTGAAATATGAGCTGAGAAATTCTTGGGGCAATACAAGTTTATAAAAAATTGATCAATGGAAGACAAACTTCGCAGTTAACGCTCTTAAAGAATCATAATTATGCATACAATAGGGTTTTTGGGAATGTGGCAAAAAGTGTATGCAACTTTCTAGAACTTGTTTTCATATTTCAACCCTTGGATGGTTGGGTTGCATGTAAGAGTAATGCAGGGCTATTAGCTCAGTATGGCGCGCCATGATAATTGGATCGTTTGATATGAACACAATTTGTCCGCCTATTGAGATCATGCTTTTATATTCTTCCTACATATCTTCAAATGAACATCCACATTAAACTACATGTAACAGTTGGGATCGAACTTATAATCAAACACAAATAGTATTTGGTTTTGCACTTCAAAAAAAAAATTGTCTATAAATTTCTTATGAATTCAACAAAAGTTGCACGTAATGTTTATCAATCACTTACTAATAGAATCTGCTAGCCAAGCAGCTCCAACACCCAACTAATATCCGGCGCATCCCAGTCCGTATGATTAATTGCAAATAAATACAACATCAACATATATTCATACTTAATTGCTATCATTTATATTTTTAGTGGAAAATGGGCATTTGTCACGGGCAATTCTGTGACAAATGCCGTGTATCCCAATACAAATACAAATTTGTCATGGAAAAACCTTATGACAACTGATAAATAACTTTACCACAGGCTGCCCTAGCAAGTGCCTTGTCACGACACCGCATGACTCTTTGACTAACCCAGTGACAAATTTGTCATAGCTCAGTCGCAAAATTCATGATTTGCTAATAATAAATTATTAACTATTTTGTCATGGAGAAATATTGCGGAGCTTTTCAAAATTTGCCAATAACTTACCAACTGTTTTTTTAGTCCTTTACATTGCATTGCATATTTTATATATGAAATACCAAATACCCTTTGGGAAGGGTGCATTGAAAATTTTATCTAATTCTCAAAAGACATAACCATTAGTAATATACTCTTTTATATAATTATCAATATCTAAGAACTACAATTATCAATGGATAAGAATTATTAGTAATATATTCATGAAAGGATGTGACTACAATTATTTCAATGAAGCCCACAAGAAGTGCAATTAGGATTACAATTTCTTGTTAAGTAATACGGGTGGGTGACAAAATTTTGACGCAAGTTTTTTCAAGAAAAGCCAATATTTTTTTTTTAAAAAATTTCTCACAGTCTTGACACAAGCTGTGTCAAATAATTCATTAATACTTAAAACACAGGCTTTTAGTATGCGGACGTTCGTGTCAAAACTTTTCTCATGGGCCACGGTTCGTGATAATTTTATTACCGACAAATTTGTGGTGAAAAATGTCAGCTTTTCTATATCTTTTAAACATACAATTATTGTAATAATATTTTTTCCGTGGTACTATGGTTCATATTAACTGTGAAACTCATTTTATTAATTATTAATTATTAAAACGAGGTTCTTGAAAATCATGTTTGGTAAGATATGTACTGCCACATGATATAATCCAATCTAATTACTAAGTTAATTTTTCCAACTAATTAATAAGCTACAAATTAGAATATAATTAAATAGCTTCAAAGGTTGAAGATCAGGTTAAGGGCCGGCTACCCGTGGGAAATTGAAATTTCATTCTTTCCATTAGTTTCTGTGGGAAAACACTGGATTCCATCACTTTCCATGCATTGTAGCAAGAGCTGGCAAAGGGCCTGGATAGCAACTCTGCTCCTTTACTCAAACTTGTAAATAAAATTCAAACTTTGTGCCATTTTATTTTACTCATTTTTATTTCATATGATTTCTTTTTTAATCATTTCATGCCAACTAAACACAGAATCCTAAACTAGTACATTAATCATTCACATTAGTGCTTTCAAAAACTCAAGTGATAGTTTTCTTTTGCATGATACAATTATTTTATATCCACATATAGCATAAATCTCTCATAATATAAAGAAAGAAAGAAAAAAACAATAGTTACCCGGTTTTTCTTTGCGATATGTAAAATTTATAAAAAGAAAACCTCGTAATTTACATTACATTTGTTCTGTTTTCGCTATCCAAACATGTGGAAGCAAGCAAACTTCAGACTAGTCCATATCGTACCACACAAGTAGACACTAAATTAGTTCATTTTTTTTCACAAAATTAGTAAGAAATTGAAACAGCTTTTATTCACATTACTAAAAAATGAAGGAGCAAAATTAATTGATCAGAGAACTTATAATAGACTGAGTCATTAATCGTAAAAGCAATTCCAACAATATCCCTTTCTAATTAGCACACAACACAATACCATTTTAATTTAAACAATATGTATCTCAGTTATTTATAAAACTTGTTAATAATATTCAATACCATATTTGGCTTGGATAAATTATTAAAATAAATTGTAACATTAAATAATTATATGATAATTATTAACATAGAAATTTAATTCGACCAATAATTCAGCAACATGAAATTTTAACCTTTTAATGTTAAATAAAAGGTTGATCAAGGATTATACCCATATGGTCCGGTCATTTTAGGTTCGATATAATGACAAGAAAATAAAATATTTGAGGAAAAAGTAGTTTATTGAAAAATAATTTTCCAAAAAATCCTGAATTAATTTGCACGCAATCAATGTATATTTTATGTCCACGTATACAGGATTTATGTGTAACATGAAAAAGTCTATCTCATGATTTGCATGGGAGAAAAAAATGAAAAGAAAGAATACATGCATAGTGGTAGAATGATGAAAATGTATGAATCAAAGAGTAGGGATCAAGGAGGTCCAATACGAAAGAGGGACTTCGCAGAAACTTTCCAAATCCAATGCCGGCATGTTGGCATACTTGCCGCCGCCGGCCTCGTCCACGATCCCCGTCCCCGGCAATGCCACCGACGACGCCGCCAACAGCTCTTCTCTGAATATTTCGTCGTCCAACTCCGGCCAGAACAGCTCCCAAGCTTCCTCCTCTTCCTCGTTGATCAGAAACTCCGGCGGCTCTGCCGGGAAGTAGCCGGAGGCTTGGGCATCCACGTCAATCAGTATCGGCAAGATAACTGGCCCCTCGGATTCAACGGCGGACGTGTGAGTACTCGGATAATTAGTGATCTGATGGGAAACATGTAATCGAACGTCTACTCCTTGATTCATTTGTTTAAGCTCGCTGGTGCAATCCATCGGCGCCGCGCCCAAGAACCAACATTGGACATGATCCACGGCCAAATATTCAGACAATGGATATACATATCCACCGCCGGAGGCTTCCGCATCCATCGTCGCAGGCAAGAAAACGGGCCGCTCGGATTGTATGGCGGACGTAGTGGTAGCACGATAATGGCCTGGAACAGATAAATGAACGTGATATTGCTCGCCGGTGCAATCTATCGTCACCGCGGCGGCCAAGAACCCACTTTGGGGTGCATGGTCCGACGCCGAACACCGGCCACCGGCGTCTGCTGCGGCGGACAAGATGTTGGCGCAGGCAAGCACTCTCCCGTGCAACTCCACAAGGGCGTTGTACATGGCATGCTGCTCCTCCTCACTCCCCACCTTGGCCACGTCGACTCTGTCCCACCAGAACCCATTACCAGCGGCGGCAGCGGCGGCGGCGGCGTCGTCGTCCTGATGATCCCGTAGGTACCGCTCGAGGACGGGGAGAGTGTGGGGTTGGTCGGAGAAGGTCCTGCCGGCATGGGAGAAGACGATGATGTCGACGTCGGCCCCGCAAAGGCGGCGCAGCTCGTTGGTCTTGTTGAAGAGACCCTTTCGTCGCTTGCAGAAGGTGACCTGCAAACTGCTCTCGATGTCGATCTTCTTGTCGGTGTTCTTCCTCCCCCTCTTCTTCTTCCTCTTCTCTTCGCCCATATTATTCCCCTGATCCGTCGTTGCCATCGTTAATTCTTGATCATATAATGATGATGATCAGGCCTTTATATCACTTCATTATGTAAGACTCTACAAGCGCTTTGCTTAGTGTTGGAAATTACAGGAAAGAAATGAATTGGAGAAAACAGGAAAGATATATGGAAATTAAACAAAACGATAAAGGAAAACCATTAACTTGCGTCAATTCAACGGCACATGTTTCATATATATTAAAATTGCCTTCAATTTTTAATTTTTATCGTGAATATAAACATTATTTATGTAATAAAATATTTACATGTTTATTATGTGTTATGTAATATTCACGATGTAATAATCGTTTCAAATATCTATTATCTTTTGTATTTAATTTAAAAATATGTTTACGAAAATACATTATTATTTTGGGTTCAAATATGTATATATTTGTATATTGTGATCCATTATTTTATGAAATGGCTAATCATATTCATGTGCATATTTATTTTGAATAAAAAAGGAGAACACACCTTGAGGCTTGAACCAATTAATAATTACTAGGAAAAACTTGCAGGCTAGTCACATTCATGTGCATGCTATTGGGAATACCTGTACGAGAGCATAGAGAGTAGGGGTGTAAACGAGCCAACCTTGCTAGCGACTTTTTTGCGTTTAGCTCGGCTCGGTTCGCGCTCATTAATTTTATGCTAAAAAAATACTTGGACTCAAAATCGATAAGCTCGTTGAACAACAAATATAATTTGAGCAAATAAGTGTTCGGCTCGATTTGGCGCGAAATTCGAATTTGATATGGTCAAACTCGAAAAAATATTTGGTTCGGTTCGGCTCGGCTCGTAAATACTATTAAGGTCACATTGAACTTATATAGTGTTAAAAAATGATTTTATATAAGTCGAGCACATAAACATTTGCTAGGCTCGAGTTTGGCTGGAGTTCAGCTCAAACTTGGCTCGAACCAAGCCCAAACACCATAAATTTTGAACAAGCTCGGCTCGGCTCGTTTATATTAAAGCTCGACTCGACTCGTTTTATATCAAGCCAAACTCCCCCTTACTCGGCTTGGCTTAGGTCGTTTAGACCCATAATTAAGAGGGGGAAAGCTTTTTTTTTTCCCATTTTATCCTCTTCTTTTTTTCCCTATTTCCCATGTGCGTCCACATGTGCGTACCGTTGGCGCGGCGCTGTTCCTAATAACAGATCCATGTAGTGATGAGCTGACATGTATAGGATAATGTTTGATTAGTATCATGACCGATGATGATAATTCCTATAGAATTTTATGATAATTTCTAATGGTTTGAGGTATTATAGAAGTTAAATATGATTTAATCAATTTTTATGAAAATAACTGCATCAAATCTCTAGATCTTATTAATATCTCTAAGATATATCTTTAGTCTTGTCTCACATTTCTTTATGAAATTTGTGGGCTTTTATATAAAAAAAACTGGGTTCCTAGGTTATTTAAAGTGGCTATATATAGTCATTTTGGATTGAAGCCTAGAGACTCACATTGTCACAATTGACTTCCGACATATAATATTGGCCGGTATAAGTCCGTGTTAAACTATCTTGTTCATCTCCAATCCAAAAAACTTTCATTAGGTAATTTAACACAACCATGTATCATTAAACCATAATGTATAAGCATCGTTTAAAAGCTCCTTTTTTATTCCAACTCTTCTAGTTGATTTTACTTTGTATCTTCTAGATTCAATCGATAGATGGATCCTTATTGGCAAAATTAAAAAATTATGTGATTGAACCAAATTTATTCAAACCCTAAAAAAATAGGTTATTATTGGTCCTCAATAGTAAAAGACTCCATCACATTTACTAGATCATACAAAACCTGTCAACTTCATTCATATGTAAAACACTTAGCCACCAGAACTACTCCACCTTGTCTAGCCTAAGCCATTTCAAGTATGGGGGCATGATTTTATTAGTCCCATCGGTTCAACTTCATCCAAAGGCCACAAATTCATCCTCTCTGTTGTGGAATACTACAAAAAATGGGTAGAAGTTATCCCAACACGATGCCAAAAAGGGGGATTGTGTAGCACAACTCATTAGAGAGCATATTGTTTGTCGGTTTCGTATCCCTCAAAAAATCATCACCGACAATGGCACTCTATTCTTGGGGTTGCAAACATTGGAATTAATGAAAAAATACAAGATTTAAAAAGAAGAATCATCTCCCTAAAGTCCTCAAACCAACTGTCAAGTAGAATCTTTTAACAAAATTTTAAAACAAATATTGAAAAAGACTATTTTAGACAATTAAAAAGATTGACATGATCGACTCCCTAAAGCTCTTTGGTCTTACTGAACATCGGTATGATTGAGCATGAGTGTCACACCTTTCATGCTAGTATATGGATTTGTGGTTGTCTTACCGGTTGAAATTGAGCTTCCTACCATGTGTCTTATAGCTTCTGCCCGACCCCATAAGAAGCATAAGAGTACTTGGACGAATATCAAAATGATGCTAGCACATGCCTCAGACGTTATCGAGAGAAGATGATGCAATATTACAACAAGCATATCTCTCCTCAGCTTTCACTCATGGAACTCTTGTCTTGTGTAATACCAAAAAGATGCATGCTGATTTGCCTCAACCAAAGTTTGCTTCATCTTGGGAAGACTCTTATGTCATCCATGAAGATGTGGGAAATGGATGCTATTTGTAACACCCCGATTCGGCTCACCCGTGAACCGACCCGGAAATGCTACCGGCGACCGAACCGTT
>JAVDBV010004481.1:0-13271 GCA_032619315.1 Piper longum | reverse complement strand
TGGGCATTGGCGGCGATTGGTGGGGCAGCATCAGGAGAGGGTACTGGGGTGGGTTTGATGTTGCTTGGGTTATTTTCAGGCCCAAAAAAAAAATAACGTGGCTGTGCTCGTATAGTTTTCTTTTATATATATATATATATATATATATTTATGGTGGTGTGGACCCCAGTCGTCGTCCACTCAACTCCGAAGTCCCAATCGCTGCCGGCCATCGAATCTCCGGCTCCGGCGGACCTTCTCCGGCGCCGATCATCCCCATGGAGCGAGACGCCGACGATTTGGAGTGCCCTCTGCTCAATCGCCACGACCATCTCCTCCCGGGTCAGGCGCCGTCGCTGCCTCGCCGGAGCGCCTACAACACCACCTCCCAGCTTGCACTTGTAGGCGCCCATGTCTGCCCGATCGAGAGCCTCGATTACGAGTCCGGCCACGAACAACACCTCCTCCTCCTCCTCCCTGTTTTTTCCAGTTCTCCAAGTTCGTCGTTTGAGTTCTGGTTTCGTTTTTTTTTTTTTGTGTGTGTGGTGGTATTGTTGCAGAATGTTTGAGAACAAGTTGTCAAATCAAGACTGGAGGAGCCAGAGCAGGGCGCAGATCGTGGAGTACGTCGCTACGAAATGGGCGCTGTGCTTCCTTGTGGGATTGCTCACCGGCCTCGTTGGCTTCTGCAACAACATCACCGTCGAGAATCTCGCCGGCGTGAAGTTCGTCGTCACTTCCAATCTTATGATCTCCAGAAAGTAGGTCTCTTTTTTTTTAAATTTCTGTGTGAAATACGAGATTGCTGTCGCGGGGATTGATGGTTTGTGGGATAAAAATGCAGATTTTTACATGCATTTACTGCTTTTACGGCAATAAATCTGGGGCTCACACTCTTTGCTTCTGTAATCACGACTTACATCGCCCCGGCTGCGGCAGGGTCTGGCATTCCGGAAGTGAAAGCGTATTTGAATGGCGTTGATGCTCCCGGAATCTTTGCCTTCAAAACCTTGATCGTTAATGTAAGACTACATTGTCTAATTTTTCAATCATTATACTTCATATTTCGCTATTTATTTGAATTTTGGAATTTGCATTGGGAGGCTGTGTTGGTTTTATCCGTGTATAGTCATATATTACTCTCAAAGTAACCATCTTTTGGTTGACCTATGAGCTTGCTTCATCCGTGCATCCCAGTTTCAGTTTATGAAATTCATTTCAAATTTGTTAGTATTGGATTTTGGAAAAATTGATTTTAACCTGCTTTAGGGTAAAATTTATTGCCTGCATAAATGGGGTGGTGCAACTATTTGCAATTTTTTTAATTGTAAAAAGCTTATATATATGATGTTAAGTTCATAATACGTTTACTTCGTAAGATGATTACTTCCTCAGGATTTTAAATGCTTTGTTTGACTTTCTGATGGCAAGTGATTGATGTTTTACTTTGCATAAAGTCAACTTCTATGGAATTGAGATACTCCCTCATGATAAATTTGATCTCTATTTCCATCAGATCATTGGAAGCATTACTGCCGTATCTGCATCTCTTCGCATAGGTAAAGCGGGACCCATGTTGCACACTGGTGCTTGCATTGCAGCTCTTCTAGGACAGGGTGGATCTGAAAGATTTAAGTTGAATTTTAAATGTCTGCGGTATTTCAAAAATGACAGAGAAAAGCGTGACCTTGTTACTTGCGGAGCAGCTGCTGGAATTGCTGCTGCATTTCGTGCACCCGTTGGTGGTCTTCTATTTGCACTTGAGGAGGTCTCGTCATGGTATTTTTTCGAGAGCCTATGCTAGTACTTGCATTTGGTTTACCAGGCAATACATTCAATTTTTTCGCACTATATAAATATTTTCCAACCACTATATAAATATCAACTAAATATTTATATTCTGTATTCACTGGATTGAAATCTTTGCAATCCCTTGGAACTTTTAGTGACCAACACTAATGACATTTAAATATCTATGCAGTCCCATGTACGTTTAGTGACTGACACAGATGCTGTGAACTTCAACTGTCAAGTTATAAGTTACTTGTACATTTTGTTATAATTACAAAAGAGATAAAAAAACATTTGAAAAAGGAAGTAGTCGCATTTCAAATTATATTTTCCAACTAAATCGGGAAAAAATATGAAAGTGGTTGTACTTCTCTTGATCTAGTCTTAGTAATAAAGTCTGGGACTGTGGTAATCATTGTTAAGGTAAAGATCAAATGCTTTTTTTTCCATCAAATAAAGCTTCTAAAGAGAAGTGGGCATCCTGAAAATTTTAAGATGGTATCGGAACTTATAGGATGGCCTTACGTCCTAGTGAAAATGATACAGGCGCATAGCCCTTCACAGAGTTTCAATGTTTTTGGAGTTTTTATTCGGGGTCCTGCTTTCGTTAGTAGCTGATTTTGTTGAATCATTAGTTTCTTTGTTTGGGACTTTTCCTTCTTGCATTAGGATTTTGTTTTCCTAGTCATTTTACAATTAGTCTAATTAGTTGTTTCTTCACTAGAAGGATTAGTCTTTAAGTTTCACTTTTACACAGAGAAAATACATCTATATAGGCCATTGTGCTGATCAGAGTGTTTTTAGCATGCAAAGTTATTTTCGCAATTTCATTTTGTGTTATATTCTTCTTATTTTTTTCCTTTACTCTTTAGATTTCAATATTATTCTCCTCTTTGTTAACCATTACAAGAAGAGCTATTATTGATATATGCACCTTGAGAAGGCTTAGATTTGTGCAATATTTCTCACTAACTTACTGCTAGCTATTAAATAGTAGAGGAATACATCAGACGACAAGAAAGGAGTGAAGAGCTATGTTGTCCGCGGGCAAAGCCCAAAGAAATGTTTGCATTTATGATGGACTGTGTTCAAGTATTGAAATGGGGTTTCACCAAAAGCAGGAGCTTTTAGAGAAGTGAATGGCCGGCAAATCTAAAACTCATTTTCTTCACGCAGATACTCATAATTTTTCACTAGTTTCTGATAGCTATTACATATGTTCTTTCAATTATTAGGAGTTAATTATTTCCAGATTACTCTTCAGGTGGAGAAGTGCCCTTTTGTGGAGGGCGTTCTTTACTACTGCTGTAGTGGCAGTGATGCTTCGAGCATTTATCAACATTTGCAGTAGTGGAAAATGTGGGTTGTTTGGGAAAGGTGGTCTTATTATGTATAGAGTAACATCATCAACTACGTCCTATGAACTTGCAGACCTACCCTCAGTGATAATTCTTGGATTTATTGGTGGAGTGCTTGGAAGTTTTTACAATTTTCTTCTCAGGAAGTGCATTCGAATCCACAATTACATAAATGAGTATGTGCTGATCTGTAAATTGCATACTTCCTGCGTCTAGCTATATTTCATTGCTGCTCCATACGAAGTTTGCTATTGTTGGTAAATATTGTAAATCAAATAGGTAGTTTTCTATTTATGCCATATTTTACAAGGAAAATTAATGTCTCATCTATGGAAGTATTCATGTATATTGAAATCAACCAAAAGTTGTTTTACTTTTACCTATAAAGTTAAGCATGTATGTACAATTTATTAAGCAAGATTAATGTTGCTGATAAAAATGAACTTCAGATATTGATTTTCACTATGAAGCCCTAGAATTTGTGACTTTGGTAACTTCAAATATGACCTGATATTTGCATTTTTATGGAAGAAGTTCATCATGTTTTTGCTTCTGTCATTTCAGGAAGGGTAATGCTTACAAGTTACTTATTGCGTGCTCCATTTCAATCTTCACTTCTTGTTGTATATTTGGGCTCCCATGGCTTGCTTCTTGTCATCCATGTCCACCTGATGCATCAGAAGCCTGTCCTACTATTGGAAGGTCTGGAAATTTTAAGAAATATCAGTGTCCTCCGGGCCACTATAATGATCTTGCCAGCCTCTTCTTCAACACTAATGATGATGCTATTAGAAATCTCTTTACTTCGGGGACAAATGGGGAGTTCCAGCCTTTGTCAATTTTCATATTCTTGATTACCTCCTATTTTCTTACTGTAATAAGTTATAGCATCGTTCTTCCTGCTGGCCTGTTTATTCCTGTCATCTTGACTGGTGCAACTTATGGGCGCTTTTTGGGAATATTAATGGGTGATTATTCTACTCTCAATCACGGGCTCTTTGCTGTGCTAGGGGCTGCTTCCTTTCTTGCAGGGACCATGAGAGCAACAGTGTCTGTTTGTGTAATCCTTTTGGAGCTGACCAATGATTTGATGTTACTTCCTTTAATTATGTTGGTTCTTCTTATATCTAAAACGGTAGCAGATGCTTTCAATTGCAATGTCTATGATATTCTTATGAAATTGAAGGGGTTTCCTTATTTGGAAGCCCATGCAGAGCCATACATGAGGCAATTGACAGTTGGCGATGTCATCTCAGGTCCATTGCAATTTTTCAATGGTATAGAAAAGGTTTGCAATTCCATCAATCAATATTTGCATTTTTATAGTGAGTAATGTTTTCATCCTTGTGGCATTTTAAGCTATGGCCGTAATTTTTATAGGTTAGCAACATTGTCCAAGTCCTCAAAACAAGTGCACATAATGGGTTCCCTGTCCTTGACGAGCTACCATTTTCTGACTCACCTGTTGTCTATGGACTAGTCCTTCGAGCCCATCTGCTTGTACTATTGAAGAAAAAAGAGTTCCTGCCTAGTGGGGCACCAATCGGAATTGATGCCTCTTTATGGTACTCAGCTAATGATTTTGAGAAAAAGGGTGCAGGAATGAGGGATCATATAGACGATATAGATTTGACATCTGAAGACTTGGATATGTTCATTGATTTGCATCCATTCTCAAATGCTTCTCCATATACTGTTGTGGAGACCATGTCCCTGGCTAAAGCCCTTATACTATTCCGTCAAGTTGGACTGAGGCACATGTTGGTGGTTCCAAAGGCTTCATCAGTAAGGACTTGAAATAGTTTGTGCTTATGATTTTGTAGTTTTGTAGGCTGAAATTCTTGACTGCTGCAATTTGATTCTTTTGTGTTATGCTAGTACTGTTATCCCTTTAAAATGTTATGTTACATACTTGCAATCAATATCTATAATGTAAATCATCATAGATATTCTGTTTTCCTGCGTTGATTAAATCGACAAAACAAAAATCATCTTCTTTACAGTACCCAGAGCAAGTTGTGAGGATAAAAATATGTTAGTTGATCTGTCATCTTCTTTACAATACAAATACGGGACGTGGCTATAACTTTTGGCATCCTTTTTTTTTTTTCTTTCTTTCTTTCTGAATTAGTTGCCAGCATTTTACTCATCTTAAATGTGATTTGGTAACAATGATAGGATGGAGTCTTTCTTTGTCCATCTTCCAATTATTTAAAATAATACTTATTCAGCTATCTAACCATTGATTATATTAATTTACTTTCTGCAGAGCGTTCCTGTTATTGGAGTATTGACAAGGCATGATTTTATGCCTGAGCATATATTTACTTTGCACCCAACCCTGAGACAAAGTAGGTGGAAGAAGTTGCGTTTTCAGCCACTTAAAATTTTCAGAGACATTTTCAATCGAAGTAATTAAACTGTATATACATTCCGAATTAGTTTTTATAAGGTACTCTTAATCTTTGATTCGTTGTTAGTATTTCCTCGAATTTTGCATGTTAAGAGGGAGGGAGTTATGTGCTGAGCTCGAATGCAGTAAGTTTGCAGGTATTTAAAAAATTTCCCCTTTTGCTGGGGTTGCAGGCAGAATATCTTTTTTTATCGTGAATTCATTGCTCAGAAATTTAAATGAGAAACTTTAACCACATTTGCTATTTCTAAGTGAGGTATTATCTACCTAGACTTCCGAAAGCGGGTTTAGGTTAGGTATGATCCTGGTACGAGGTGCTAGTATTGGATTTAAAAGATGTCATGCTGGTGAGCTTGACCATAGAAACAAAAAGAAAACGCTTTTTGTTCTTTTATTTATCCTAGCAAAGAAAACATATTGCTCTTTGAAGGTTAGTTTTGATTGTGACCCTAGTTGTTGGTAAGTTGAGCCTTTCCTCTAACTTGACAAAAACCATCTCTAGTATAAGTTTGGAGTTCACATTATGAGCCATTTCTATTCATGTACAGTAAAAGCACTTTTTAAGTTTTGGCAAACATGAGGAAACCCACTTGATGAAACAACAAAGCAAGTTGCAACACCTCTCTTTTTACTGCATTGAAAGAACACAATCGTTTTGTATACATTTCTTTTGCACATTTACAGCTCATCATCTAAACTAATCACCAAAGAAAAATGCTCGCCTTCGGAGTCGTAAACAAAGCAAAATGGTCCTGCTGGGAAAGGATATACTCATTTCTTGCGGCTTATTATGTAGTCACTTCTTATTCTCCACAGAAGCTCTCCTACTTCTTTCATGGTTGGTCGGTCTAAACGTGTAGGTGCTGCACAATGGAATGCTAAATGTAGCAACTTTGACACTACCTTTCCGTTAACCTTTTCCTTCATTTGTGGGTCTAAGATTTCTGCAGCTTTCCCTTCGTTATACTTTGTGAATGCCTGCAACATGTAAAGTACATCAATGAATTCTCCTAAAATTCAGAACAGGAAAAAAAAAGCGAATTAAACCCACAACATGTTCTTTCATTTCAATCCTCATGAATTGTAGTAAACACTTCGCGGGTGAGACCGACAATTGGAATTGTCAGCTCCAAGACTTCCTCATGTTTCTGCCACCAACCATGATACCTTGACTGTAGAGTTCAGAGCATGGTTTCAAAACTCAGCGCTGGGGCTAAGCTCCGTAGTTTATGGAGACTCAAAGTTACCTCCAAGCTGACTCAGGTAATGCAGATTTTCTGACAATAACTACCAATGAATAATTGTTTACTTTACCTCGTTGGACATCAGAGAATAAAGCATATGATTTTACTACCCTTAAACCTTGGTTACCTAAAATATAAATACTCCAATGATGGTTGTTGAGTTTTAATTACTCGATCGGGGGAGTCATCGATGAAGTATTTGTTGGTATGCTTTTCTATATGTTTAGTGTTAGTGCTCAAAATCAAAAGACTTACCCATCTGACAGTAACTCTTTCCTCCGAATTTCGCTTGGATTCTACTGGCCGTCTTCCAGACAGTATTTCAATCAGAAGAATACCAAAAGAGTAGACATCGCTCTTGGGTGTGAGCTGGTATGTCCTCATATATTGTGGGTCCAAATACCCCGCTGTTCCTTTCACTTTTGTTACTATATGACTTTGATCTTTTTCCATTAAGCCAAGTCTAGCAAATCCGAAATCTGCCACTTTGGCTCTCATACTTTCTGTCAGCAAAATGTTTGATGACTTCACATCTCGATGGATGACTGGTTTTTCTGTGATTCATGCAAGTAAACTCAACATTTTGGTAATGGAATAGAATCAATAGATGACAGTAACAGTTTGAAAAAAAATTGGCTAGAATAATGGAAGTCAACAGGTAAATATGAACACATTACACATCAAATACTTTACCTTTGAAGAGCATTTTTGTTTAGCAGTATATATTTCACATGGGAATAAATAATTGTATGAAGTGCAGGGAAAACTTTTCGTATTTTCTTTTCACAAATAGAAATAATTCAGCACAGATAAACATAACCCAAGCTTTATTGCACAGTTGCAATTTCACTAAGGTCCTAAGGTAGGAAGGCCATGGGGATGCTTAGTAAAACCATGCTGTGATCAATTTTATAATTAGTGTAAAAATGAAATGAACTGAAACATCAGAAATGTCATGGGTTTATTATTGAAAGATAGGGCATAGCTGTAGATTTTTTATCAAGTATGTGGATTTCAAGGCTCCTTATAGCTGCTTAGAAAAGCTTCCCCACCTACAACCACATGGTTTTGAAGCTACAAGTTCATTGCAGCACCCAAGAAGGTCCTTAGCTATGTATAACCTCTAATGCACATAGCATTCAGTCTCACTCTTTTTTTATTTAAGGAAAGAAATTGCATACATTGTGCAGATGAAGGCTTTCAAATGAATAAATTTGGTGGATAGGTAAGCATTACTAACCTGCATATAGATGAAGATATGTCAACCCATGAGCCACATCAATGGCTATTTCTAGTCGTTGATTGAAGTCCAAAATGGTCCCATGCTGACCTGTAAATTAAGACAGCACCTTGTCAAGTTTTATAACTAATATATAGTTGTTGAATTTACCAGGTGATTATGGCTTACCATCTAGGTGTTCTCTAAGAGTACCATTAGGTACGTATTCAGTAATGATAATGCGTTCATCTCCTTTTTCAACACAACCAAGTAGCTTGACCAAGTTTCTGTGTTCAATCTTAGCCAATAACTCAACCTCACTACTAAACTCAGTTTGTAGGGCATCAAAATGTTCCTATCCAGATTGAAGTAACAGTAAATTACATGTCGCACTAAAAAAATCCATCCAGTACATACAACACAAAACATTATCAGAAGACTTTTACCATCTTGGCTCGTTTTATAGCAACAATCTGACCATCCTGCAATTGGGCCTTGTATACTGTAGCAAAACCTCCTTCACCTATTTTGAGTGCTGATGAAAAGTTCTTTGTAGCTCTGTTTACGTCATTCATATTCACCCGGATTGACTTAATTCTATTCATTTGAGGAGATATAGAGAATCGAGATGGACTAGGAGGTGCTCGAAGAGGACTAGCTGGGGATCGCAGAGGGCTAGCTGGGGCACGAAGAGGACTTTCTGGAACTTTTTCAGATGTAAAATTTACTCCAAATGATGATGTAGAATCCCCTACAATAAGATAGTTCCCACTGTAAAAAAGCACGTGCACAACTGCATCCTATACGCTCAATAATATACTCATTCCCTAGGCACATAGGTAACAAGCAATTTGGATTGATATTTTAATTCGTTTAGGCTTTAGCCTAACCAAAACTCCACTCATGTTTACTTTCTTGATCTATGTTGCACTTTGTCTCGGCAATGACATTGCAGATCTGAACAATGAAGGATTAATCATAATGCTAGTTCTTTTACTCTGTGTAGACCTTGAAAACATCAAAGACAGACTAGATTACTTTATCTGCTTAGAAGTTTTAAACATGGCCAGGACTTAACTGCATAATTAACTAAGCAAGACTAAATGCCGCAATAATAATCTGTTCAAGATCCAACAATTACATGTGCAATACGCAAATAAGATTAAACTCATTCTATGAGTTTTTTTTGCTTACTTGAACTTGGATCCTTGACAAGAACTTCTGCGCTTCCTTTTCTTCTTGGTTGGAAACACGGGCAAAGCAAGGCGCAGCAAAGAACAAATGCTACAGGTATTGCCATTGCCATATGCTTTGGCTTAAAAAACGAAGACCGAAGATTGTTTTGTTTTCTCACTTTGCTGTCATTCATATCATCTGTTGATTGCTGCTGCAGGAGCTTTCTACCTACTCCCCTTTGCAAGTCCACTGCATGATGAGACAAATTCAAGTAGGTTACCTTAGACAACTAAATGACTAACACTCAGAACAAGCATGAACAGCAAAAATTGATTGGTCGAATTTCCACGCCCCACTGTTGGAATCTGTACAAGTCTCATCTCCCAACAAACTGGTATATTTTTCATGTTATCATTAGGGCATTAGTGCTTAACCAGTTTGTTAAATAAGTAATGTCATCCAAAATAACCCCAAATTCAAACCAGGGTCAATGGGTTAGCATACCCTGAAACCTTAGCAAAGGTAAACCACTGTCCCAATTGAAACCAGGGTAACTCAGTAGGTCTGCATGCTTTAATTCGCTGAAATCCTATTCAAGGTAAATCATGCCCTAAATCACCGAAACCCTACTAAGTACAAGCCATTATCGAAATACAAACCCAGGTCAGTCAGCACGTTATGATGCCCTGAAACCTTGACAAAGGTAAACCACCATCCGAATCGAAACCTGGATAAAGTAGGCTAGCATGCTTTAATTAACTGAATCCTATTGAAGGTAAACCTTTCTACATCCAAATTCAAACTAGGTAAAGTCAGCAGGCAACATGCTCTAATTCACACAAACCCTGTTAAATGCGAACCATTATGATCATCCAAATTCCATTACTAAAGGGATCAAAAACTCACAAAAGGGAGCCAAAAAGATAAGAACTTTCGTCCCAATTGTAACAATTAATAATAGAGTAAAAAATCAGAGAATAATATCAAATTCCAACAAGAATCTAAGTCAGAATCTAAATGAAAAACAAAAACAATCCATTTCTCATGAGCCAATTAAAAAAGAAAATAGCATAAAGACAGCTCAGCTCAAGTTCATCATCGTCTGTACCAGCTGAAACGCCCACACCACCATTCCCCTTCCCAAATCCTTCCAACCCATCAACCCTCCACTCAGAAAGGCGCCCGGCCCGTTTGGGACCTTGCTCGGCGGCGGTACAAGAGAAAGCCCACACCTGGGCGAGCAACAGAACCCCCAAAACCAGAGCTGCCATGGCCGAAGCACCATCAAAGTCCGCCGATCCCCGTCAATCCCCGGAGACCACCATGAGGAGGACGCGG
Organism: Piper longum; assembly: GCA_032619315.1. Taxonomy (NCBI): domain Eukaryota; kingdom Viridiplantae; phylum Streptophyta; class Magnoliopsida; order Piperales; family Piperaceae; genus Piper; species Piper longum. Next base: position 2,753 of record JAVDBV010004481.1, on the reverse strand, counting down.
GAGAAAGTGGAGAGAAAGGTGGGATCTTTCAGGTGTGAAAGATCCAAATTTACGGCCCCATGTTTTTCTTTTTACCCTCCGAAGGCAAAAATCGTAAATATGACCCAATTGGGCATTATGTCTTTTTTTGTTTTTTTTTATCTTTTTAAAAAAAATATTAAAAAAATCGAAACTCCAACTCGATTTAATTAACTTAAACTACGTCATAGGGATGTAAACGACCCGATTAGTGGTTCTCACTATGTCTATTAATTGAGTTTGCAATTATTTATTGTAACTGAATTTTTAATATTCCCATTTCTATTATTTTTTCATTATTTATTGATTGTAAATTTAATTAAAATATATTTAATTTTCGTCGCATAATATTAAAAATAATTATTCATTAATTTGATTATTAAATTAAGTACTTGTTAATGGAAATTTAATATTTTATATAAAAACTCAATTTTTTTATAAATTAATAAAAAGTTACTATATAACTTTCAACCATTCATTTCATTCTAAAATCGACTTTTTAAACTTTTACATTTATCTTATTGTATGCTGATTTGTTAAAAATATTTGTAACTATTTTATGCTATTTTAAGTTAGAATTGCCAATAAAACGGTAATCTGGGTGATCATTTACACACATGATCAAATGAAATCAATTCATATCATTTACATTAACTAATAATTATTTATGTTGATTACTTCAATATGACATGACAATTTAGAATTTAGAAAAAAAACATTATTCTTAATTGTATGCTATTAAATCTTTACAATGATAATGACTTAATGATTTTTAATAAAATAAATTCTCTTATTGATGTTAAGGCTAATAAATTCTAGGTAGGCATTGTGAGATCATTCAATTTAGTTTTATATCGAATAAAAATCTTGTTTATAAGTAGAATGAATTATATATATTTTAACTTGATTAACTACTTTTAAAGAAATGATTTAGACCTATTATGTTACACTATAGACTGGGTGGCATACCAAATATCATAAACATCTTACGAGCTAATTTAAGGCTATTATGCTACATTTTAGGTAAACATTACAAACATTTTATGAGTTAATTAAAGATCATTACGTTATACTATGAGTCACATCGTTATAAGCATACTAAACATTATGAACATCTTACGAACTTAAAAAACAATTTACAACAAATTTATAACATGGAAAAAATGTTGTAAGTATTAAATAAATAGTGATAGCGAAGATATTTTTTTTGTTTGCCTAAATATTTAGTATAATTAATTATTAATCGTCTAAATCATGTGAACATTCGTTTTGTATAACTGCACCAATAACACATCTTTAAATAATTTTTCTTTATTGTCTATATAATTTCTAATTCCCACTAAGCTCATATTGAATTCAAGTCAATTTTAAACCAATTTAGTTTATATTTCTTTACATTCTATTTAAGTTTAGTTTAACAAAAAAACTACATTTTAGAATCTATATCTCATAAAAGGAAGTACAAAGTAAAAGTTGATATATTAAAATCGGCTATTCTTACTAAATAAATTTATTTTAAAGTTACATTCTTTTACCATCAAAATAAAACTTATTACAATAAAAAATATTGAACTTCGGATCGAGCCAAATTTAGTATTTAAAAAAAAGATTATGACAATGGTAATGGTTTTGCTAAGATAGTTTATTATTAAGATTTGGAATATTTATGTTTTTATCATCGTAATTTTCCATTATTAATCAATGGTAATTTTAGTAGTCCATCACAAGTCTAAACTATAGTTTTAAAAATTATATTTGAGTCTAAAAACTCCTAGAGACGACTCGACTCCATAGTTTTCCGAATCAAACTCTACAAATGACTTTATTTAGTAATTGATTCATCGAATCGTGTTACAAAAGTTATCAAAATATATTCTTTTTTTAATATTAATTGAATCAATATTTTTAAATAATGAAAGCCTTGTATTCATCAGTTTTAAATGTCACATGAGTAATATATATTTATTTCATATAATTTTTTATTTATTTAATTAAAATTTTAATATAAATAACTTCTGGGCTTAGAATTGACTCCACTCTATAACACGTCAAGTTGAGTCTAAGTTTATAGTTTTTAAACTATGGTCTAAACTCGATTATGTTATCTCAAATCAATATTTTAATCATTTTTTAATATATCATGCTAAATTGAATTTTGAACAGCCTAGAACAAAAGTAGCTAGAATATACAAGGAAGAATTGCCTTCAACTTTCTAACAGTTTCAATGGGTAATGACCAAATATGGTCTTCTTCCACTTGGTTGTCCCCATTGTTACTCCTCTCAACCATCTTCTTCTTCCTCCACGGCGCAGCCTCCAAGCAATGGCATCTCGAACCAGCTGCCGTCTTCAAGGTTCCTCCAAACAATAATAGTATTCCACCATCTTGTCTGATCAGTTCCAATACTACCAAGACCGTGTCTGACGTCACCACCAACTTCTCTTCAACCAACATAGCTCCCATTCCTTCTACCTCCACAGACATCGTCGACGCCACCGTTAACCAATTACTAAGAACAACAAGCAAAGCATTTTCTAGTTCTCCTCCTTGTTATATAGCTACAAAACAATGGTGGGTTAATTGATGTAGTTGATACGGAATGTCTATCTTTCATGTTTAAGCGATATTGCATGAACTGATTCTAATTTTTGTGTTTTGAAGCCCACGAGAATTAGTGGGAAGATGAGAAGCTCCACCACCGGTGCGAAGTGGGGTTGGCGAGAGCAAGGGTGGA
>JAVDBV010004480.1:0-32961 GCA_032619315.1 Piper longum | reverse complement strand
ATGATGGAGAATGCTATCTATTTCTTCTTCTGGCACACACCTTCGAATAACTTGGTCACTACAGCTTTTGAACAGGAAGGTTCATCCCATAAATAAGTATGCACATCATGGAGAAACCGCTTCTTTTGATGAGATGCCAAATCGGGAAGAAGTACCTGACAAGAAAGAAAATTCACTTAATCAATATACCAAGTAATGGGAGAATGTGATACCTTTAAAAGTTGCTTTTGTAATAGAAGCACCCATCGAATTAACCTTGGTTTGGCCTCTTTTTCTCAAATAAATACTTAAGAGTTGCATGATCTATATAAACAATTACATTAGTGCAAATGAGATAAGACCGAAATTTCTCGAAGGCATACACAATATCTAACAATTCTTCCCAGTGGTTGTATAATTCAATTGAGCTTCGTTGAGTGTCTTGCTTGCATAATAAATTGTGTGAAAAATTTTATCTTTTCGTTGCCCCAAAACAGCACCAATTGCATAATCACTAGCATCACACATTAGCTCAAATGGTAAATTTCAATTAGGGTAAGCAAGTATTAGAGAAGAAATTAATCGAGCTTTTAAGGTTTCAAAAGCTTTTAAACACTCATCATTCATATCAAATGCAACATCTTTTTCTAGCAAATTAGAAAGTGGCTTAGCAATTTTAGAAAAATCTTTAATGAAACGACGATAAAAACCTGCATGCCTAAGAAAACTTCTAACTCCTTTAATTGATGTTGGGATGGGCAATTTTTCAATTGTTTCAATCTTCGCTCTATCAACTTCCAAGCCCTTACTAGATACTCTGTGACCCAAAATAATTCCCTCTTGTACCATGAAATGACATTTCTCCCAATTGAGAACTAAATTGGTGTCTTCACAACAGTGGAGAACCCGATCAAGAACTTGTAAACAATTATCATAAGTATCACTAAAAATAGAGAAATCATCCATAAATACTTCCATTCCATGTTCCACCATGTCTGAAAAAATTGCCATCATGCACCGCTGAAAAGTGGCTGGAGCATTGTAAATGCCAAATAGCATCTTGCAAAATACAAATCTACCGTATGGACATGTGAAGGTTGATTTTTCTTGATCTTCTGGGAGGATTGCAATTTGATTGTATCCCGAATATCCATTAAGGAAACAGTAAACTGTTTGCCTGCTAGCCTATCCAACATTTGGTCAATGAATGGTAATGGAAAGTGATCTTTTCTAGTAGCTTTGTTGAGTTTTCTGTAATCCATGCATACTGTCCACCCCGTCACTGTCCTTGTTAGAATTAATTCATTTTTCTCATTTGCCACCACAGTCATACCGCCCTTCTTCGGTACACACTGCACAGGACTCACCCAAGAACTGTCAGAAATAAGAAAGATTATACCTACATCAAACCATTTGATGATTTCTTTCTTGACTACGTCCTTCATGATTGGATTTAGCCGTCACTGGTGTTCCACTAAGGGTTTATATCCATCTTCAATAATAATTTTATGCATACAAAAGGAAGGGTTAATACCACGAATGTCAGCAATAGTCCATCCTATAGCTAGCTTATACTCTTGCAATATTCTCAATAGTTTGTCTTCTTGTGTATTAATTAAACCAGAAGAAATAATAACAAGTAGAGTATTACAAGGGCCTAGAAATGCATACCTCAAATAGGATGGAAGTTATTTCAGCTCCAAGGTCAGTGGGACTTCAATGGAAGGTTTGATTCTTATCGCTATTGAAGGTTGCAACTCTAAAGATTCAAACTTATTCGGACCTCGATTAACTGTTAGTGTAGAATTTAACAGGTGCACATACTCCCATTTTTCCTCATCATCAGAATCATCAACGTCAGAAACTAATGTGGCTGCTAATGGGTCAATGGAATACATTTTCTCGAACATAGTTGATGACAGAGAATGAATAGCATTAATATAAAAATAATCATCTGTTGGTTCCGGATATTGTATACCCTTAAAAATATTAAAGACCACTTCTTCATTATCTACTTTCAATATTAGTTCACTAGCAGCTACATCAGTCAATGTCCTCCCTGTGGCTAAAAAATGTTTGCCGACTATAATTGGTATATTTGACTCTTCCTCAATATGCACAATCACAAAATCAGCTAGAAATATAAATTTATCCACCTTAACAAGTATATTTTCAATCTCCCCTTTTGGAAAAATATAGGAGCGGTCAGCCAATTATAAATTAATCGTGCTGCCTTTTAATTCCCCCTAAACCTAATTTTTTGTATATAGAAAGAGGCATCAAATTAATGCTTACACCTAAGTCATATAGTGCTTGACAACAAAAATCTTGACCTATAGCACAATGAATGGTAAACCGCCGTAGGTCTTTTGAGCTTTGGTGGAAGCTTCCTTTGTAATACAGCATTGCACTCTTCATTCAGGGCAATTGTCTCAAAATCTTCTAACTTTTTCTTCTTAGATAATATTTGTTTCATGAATTTAGCATAACTTGGCATCTTCTCTAACGCTTCGGCAAATGGAATATTGATAGAAACCTTCTTGAAAATCTCCAAGAATTGCTACAATTTGTTGTCTTGGTTCTTTTTTTGTATTCTCTGGGGATATAGAACTCTAAAGTACTTGTTATGCTGATCAACTTAACCTTTAGGTGGTAAGACTTCAACCAATTCATCCTTATTTTTTTCATTTTTCTCAACTACCTCTGTAGTAGCTGTGAGAATTAGTGTCTTTTGTCTGTGAGGATCTTCTAATTCCTTTCCACTTCTCAATATAATGACTTTACACTCTTTACCCTCTTCCCTAGGATTTTGAGTATCACTATAGAGCCCACCTTGTGGCCTATTACTCAATGCACTCGCAATCTGACCAATTCGAGTTTCTAAATTCCACATAGATGCCTGCTAACTTTACATAAATTGCATGAACATTTCCTCTATAGTTTGTTTCTTTTCCTCAGGTCAAGCTCTATTTTGTTGAAAACCTGGACGAGCTTGTTGTTGTGGACCTGACGTTGAAGCTTGGTTTCCTCCCCATGAAAAATTCGGATAATTCCTCCAACTTGGATTATAAGTGTGGAAATAAGGATTACTCTGCTGTCTGGTATAGCTTCCAACAAAATTTACTGATTCTGGGTTGTTGACACAATACTCAGTAGGATGTCCTTCACCATACCACTGGCACTTAGTCGCTATCATGTTCACTAAATTGACATTGGAATTCATCCTTAAAGCTTGCATTTGGTTTGAAAAAGAAGCCGCTTGTGCAGACAAAGCACTCAATGCATCCACTTTGAGAATACCTCCACTCTTCTTCCCCATTGCCCTATCCTGCCCCATCTAATAATGATTAGATGCCAGCTTTTCCAATAATTCATTAGCTTCTCTATATGATTTGCTCATGAGGGATCTAGTGGTAGCAGCATCTACAATAGATTTAGTTTGTCCATAGAGTCCATTATAAAATGTTTGAATCTGAACCCATGAGGGAATTCCATGGTATGAGCACTTCCTTAATAAATCCTTGAACCTCTCCCATGCATCATAAAGTGATTCATTTTCCATCTGCACAAAAAAAGTAATATCATTACGAAAGTTAACAATTTTAGAAGGTGAGAAGTGTTTAAGTAAAAACAATTTAGCTAATTCATCCCAAGTGGTGATAGAATTAGGCACTTGTGAATTCAACCATAATCTTGCATTTTCGGCTAAATAATATGGAAATAATCAAAACTGGATAGCTTCCTTAGACACTTGATTCATTTTAAATGAATTGCAAATAGCCATAAAATTAAACAGGTGAGTATGAGGATCTTCATGCGCTAGTCCTGTGAATTGTCCTACGGTTTGAAGCATTTGGAACATCACTGGTTTCAACTCGAAGTTATTTGCTTCAATCAGTGGTCTAAAAGTACTTAAATGTAGTCCATCTAACACAGATAGGGCAAATTCTTCCAGAGATTTAGTGTCATCATTATTGGCTACTGGTAGAAGATTGTTGTTCCTTTGCCCTGCCTCCATTGCTTTTCGAATTTTAACTTCTTGACATAATCACTGACAAGTTCTCTCGATCTCTGGGTTATATGGCTCTAGATCATGTGTACCTTCTCCTTGCATGCACTGCACAATACCTAATTAATTAAAGAAAGAAAAACTAGAAAGAGAAGAAAACAATTTAAGCAAACAATCAAACTAATTTTGATAAAATCAAATTCTAATTTAATTCCCCGGCAACGGCGCCACTTGATAATTTTCATGTGCCAGCCATATGAGGCGATGCCACTTAGCTCCTTTATTTATGTTAATAATATAAGTGAAAAATATAATTTCTTGGAATAAATATTAAATTCTCAAGGCCTCCTTTCTAATTATGTTCTCCTTTAATTTTCGAAAAAAAATATTCTCATTCAGTAAAATTTAAATTTGACACTTGACCTAGTTTAAAGTTCCCTGTTTTAAAGCAAGGAAGCTGATTTCTTTATATTTTTCCACTAGCTTGTTTTTCATGCAGATAAAGTATATGTCATCTCTCTTATATTAATAAAGAGTTGTAAAGTAGTTAAAGTTTATTTATAAAATCATAATTTATATCATCTCCTCTATTAATCAAAATTTATTTTTAAAATAAAAAATTATCTAAAATAAAAGTTTATTTCTAACATAGGACTTGGTATGACATTTCAACTAATTATATTAAAAAGCAATGCACTCGCTTACAAGCAGCATGTTGTGGTGGGGAGGGAGAAAAGATGAGGCCCATGGGGAAGGGAATTTTGTAGTGGGCTAAGCGCGCATGCCTCGGGCTTAACATTCTCCTATATTAAATTAGCCAACTCAAATAACCCGGGGAAAATATTATAAATGTCAATATTTCAAAATTTTCTTTAATAAATAACCAATTTTTCAAAGTTATATCAGGCATACCCATTTTAAAATTTTGATCTAATCATGATCAAATTTCATTATTTTTTATTAAATAACAAGAATATCCATGAAAATCTTATTTCTATTATGAATAAGCTAGATAATAGATAAAAGTTATAATCTTTATTAACTTCATATGTAAAAATAAAAAAAATTGGCTAATAAATGATGAATAGGCTCTAAAATTATATTATTGATGACTCAAAAACCAAAAGGTAAAAGTTGTAGATTCTTTTAATATTGAATGGCCAAAATTCAAAAAATAAAATAAAGTATATAGATTTTGTGTGTTTGAAATTTAAATTTGAAAATGTCATATTTTATTAAAACTTGAAACTTTAGTTTTATCTAATATATTTTAAATTTGAAGAATTTTTTTAAAAAACTAAATATCACTTATCAAATGGAATGTAATAAAAATGTGTTTAATAAAACTTTAAATTAGATCAAGAGTCTTTATATCATTAAAATAAGAAATAAAAAATATGAGTCAAATATCATTGCAATATGTAAATTGGCTATTTATGATATAAAAATTACAGATTTGGGGTCTTTTTAAATTTATCGACGAAGTTAGTAAAGATTATACCTTTTATCCGTTATTTATCTTATTCATAATAAAAATAAGATTTTTATATTTATTTTTATTATTAAATAAATAATAATAAAATTTGGTCACTTTAATACAAAAGTTTTAAAAATGGATATATTAAATATAATTTTGAAAATTTAGACATATGTAATATTTTTAAAATATGCCTTGAATCAAGTTTAAGATTTAAGTTTGAAAGGAAGCCTGATCAATTCAACCATTGAATCTGATTGGGGCCTATTTTTGTTAAAAATATTAATTATTTTTGGGTTAAAAAAAGAAAGTTGGTGTGTTAAGCTTTTAAACATAGTTAATTATTTTCCACCAACCCCATAAGCAAGGACAAAAGAGTACCGTCTCCTTCTCTGCCTCTCCAACTCCCGCCACCCCACTCCAACCAAACACCGCCATCCGTCGGCCGCCGGCGACGAAGCTCTCGGCAATGGCGGCGGCGCTCCGACGGCTCTCCACCGCCGCCCCCTCCTTCCCATCCCGCCGCCTCCTCCCCCTCCGCCGCTCTACGGTCGTGCTCTTGATCGCTTTTTGCCTTCTCCTTTTCTACCTACCTTCAACGATGCGTTTTTTTTCGTATGACTCGGGATCTGACTCTTTTGTTTTTTGATTCCAGTCGTCCCTTCCTCATTCGGACGTCGGCTATGGCAAGGACAGGCCCCTGGCTGCGGTAATGACGGTTTGCTTGTGATGCTGTAACCAAAAAGTTGCCATCTTTAGCACCTTTCCTGTTGTTTTTTTTTTTGGTGTTTGTTGCTTGTGGATTTTTTCTTGTTTTGGTTTTTTGTTGTTGTTTGGATTGATGCTTTTTTTTATTTGATTTAGTTCTTGTAATCGGGAATCATGATGAATGAGTACGTGTTTTGTTTGAGTGATTGGGTTTTTGCGGTTCAGTGGATTGGTCAGTTGAATGCTTCGCTGGAGGAGGTGGATCCCGAGATCTTTAACATTATTGAGCTTGAAAAAGCGAGGCAATGGAAGGTACCAATTTTCTCTGTTTCACAATCTGAAAGTACGTTCTTTTGTGTTCTGTGGAGATGTAGGTTTGTCCTGTTTGATGGCTGCTCTTCATATATGGGGTTATGAAAATTGTACTGACGCATAATGACCAAACCGCCAAACTTCTATTTTGATGTATGTTTTACATAGAATGTTGATTATGAAACCTTCTGCTCTGATTGATTTAGTGTTGTGTAAAGAGATTCTCTTTCGAGTTATCATTCTTGCATTTACATTTGGAAATAGAGTATTCCTTGTAAATCTATTGATCGTGCACCCCTTTTTCTATTGAAACATTTTTAAGATGTCTGAATATAATGCTGTTTTATAAGCAGCGGCAAACTCTCATGCTTTCCTTGGTCTGTATTATTATTGTCATTGTTTAGTTTGCTACATTTAGCCCCAGATGATGGATTTGTAATTGTTTCTTGTCAGGGACTTGAACTCATTCCCTCTGTGTTCACTGTTATGTTCACTGTTTAGTTTGCTACATTTATCCCCAGATGATGGATTTGTGATTGTTCCTTGTCAGGGACTTGAACTCATTCCCTCCGAGAATTTTACTTCGGTCTCTGTGATGCAAGCCGTGGGGTCTGTCATGACCAACAAGTATAGTGAAGGATACCCTGGTGCAAGATACTATGGTGGTAACGAGTATGTTGAGATTCCCAACCCTGAATTTGCTATTTTACAACCATTTGCATTCAGATGATTGACAACATAGAAGAAGAGGTGTTTGAGATAGGTTCTCCTGGTTGTAGGGTTAACTTCTCCTTGTTGTCAGACTTAATGACAAAATGAACAAGAGCTTGGGAATTTTTCTACTTTTGGTCTTCTATGTTCACTTTCTCTTACTATTGGATTTAAAACAATAGAGAAGTTTTAATTTTGCGTTGTTCCAAGCGTGGCACCAAGTTTGTCTTATAAAATAGCTAAGCAAGGTGAAAGGGATAGAATCAACTGTATTGCCCGTGTGTGTTGACAAACAATTTGCCAACAAAGGGATAGAATCAACTGATCTGGTCAAAGCAGTGTTATAAGGAGAAGCCACTTCCCTTGAGCTTGTATATATTAAGTAGATGTGCATATTGTTGGGCAATGCATTGAATTTAAGTTACGGTAAGTATTTGGGCACTTGACCCAAATATGATGTGAGCATTTGTTTCATCTCCAGATATATTGACATGGCAGAATCGCTATGCCAAAAGCGTGCTTTAGAAGTGTTTGGCTTGGATCCTAAGAAATGGGGAGGTATAGAGTCAATTTACACTCTATATTTGTGACTTGCCTTTCTATGTGGATTTGGATAGGCAGATATTATACTTGTTTATTTACTACTTTTTGGTGGTCTTGTTTCATCCTGTTTAAACATTGTGTTTTGCTTTTTGTTTCAGTCAATGTGCAGTCCTTATCAGGGTCACCTGCAAATTTTCAAGTTTATACTGCCCTTTTAAAGCCTCATGAGAGAATCATGGCCCTCGATCTTCCTCATGGTGGACACCTATCTCATGGGTATCAGGTGTCTTCATATTTTTCTCAAATTTTATTTTTGCTTTTTTCTACATGTTTAGTCTTTGTATTTCTTGGCATAGTTGAGCTAGTAAATCTGTCTTTTGGCATTTTTCTGTTTTTTTTTTTCACTTCTAACCCTTATATCTAAGTCTATTTTAAGGTCATAATTTTACCTTATGTTAAAATGGTTTGCTGGGTTTTAGCCTATGGATTATAATATTCTGCAATTCTAATTTTATTTTATTTTATTTTATTGTATGTCTGTCTGTTTAGCCTTGTAATTAGTTGTTCAGGATGCTTTGGGCAAGCTTTATTATCATGTTTTGTACTCATGTTCCACATGCACAAATATATTATGATTCTAACTATAAAGAACAATTTCTTGCTCTTGTTAGAGCTCTTATGATCAAGTTAGGGATGCATCTATACCTTCTTATATTTATTTAATTTAATCATCTATATTTTGAAACTATTAGCTTTGCCAATGCTTGTGCATTGCCAGTCCCAAGTCTCTAGACATAGGAGGGTTGGCATTAGGAAGAGCATTTGGCCATAAAATTTTGCCATTTGTAATCACATGGATCCTAGTTTAGGATCCATATCCCCAACACACTTTGTCTCATTCCTTTATCATTGTCTGCTGATGGTGATTCTGATTCATAGTTTTTTCGCCCCCCTCCATTCAGACTGATACAAAGAAGATATCGGCTGTGTCTATATTTTTTGAGACAATGCCTTACAGATTAAACGAAAATACTGGTTACATTGACTATGACCAGGTAACTTTCTTCATGATACTTGTAGATGGTAAATCCGGTTCTATTTGATTATATTAAAACTAGTGAAGATTCAATACAGTTGGAAAAGAGTGCTGCTCTGTTCCGGCCTAAACTAATTGTAGCTGGTGCAAGTGCTTATGCACGCTTGTACAACTATGCCCGCATAAGAAAGGTAAAATTTTGTTTTTCAGTCCCTTATTTATCTAATGTTGGCAAATTATGATCTTTAACTTGAAAGCTTGCTTTTACATGTATAATAATACAATGCTGGCTACAACAGGAAGGTTCAAATTTCATGTGTAAATTTCAGGTTTGTGACAAGCAGAAGGCAGTCATGTTGGCTGACATGGCCCACATTAGTGGTCTTGTTGCTGCTGGTGTCATCCCGTCTCCTTTTGAATATGCTGATGTAGTTACTACCACCACGCACAAATCATTACGTGGGCCACGTGGTGCAATGATATTTTTCAGGAAGGGATTGAAAGAAATTAATAAACAAGGGCAAGAGGTTTGTTCCTGGTAATGATGAATGATTTTGGAAAGCTTTGTAGCTGATTGAAGCAAACAATGTATCTGTTATATGGTGTACCTACATTTGTAGGTCCAATATGTTGTAACTAAAAAAAGGTTCTATTACTTGTTGAGTGTTTCTTGAAATTCAGAACCCATATATAAAGCGGGCTTTCTCATGAAGGTAATGTATGACTATGAAGAAAAAATCAACCAAGCTGTCTTTCCTGGACTACAAGGGGGACCCCACAATCATACTATTTCTGGTTTAGCAGTAGCACTTAAACAGGTATAATTTATGTGGGCATCCCAATAGTCACATGAAATTTATGCTCTTTTATTACTTTCTTAGAAGTATTAGTTGCCTATAACTAGGTTTCCTTCTATCTTATTCCATCAATCAGAGAATGAAATTTTCCCTGTGGCTTTTATAGTTTCCTTTATCATTCAAAGTAAAATTTTTCATCATTTTATTAGAGAATATATCTCATAAGATTTTAAATTTGTTGCAGTGACTGATTATTGGGTGGAGACTGTGTGGTTTATTAGTGATTATATTTCCTGTATTGACTCCCTTTATACTTGGTTGCTTTCATGACTGCAGGCTACAACACCAGAGTATAAAGCATACCAAGAACAAGTTCTAAGCAATTGTGCCAAATTTGCACAGGTACAGCGTTGGTTGTTTGTGAATGCAAGCTTTGCTAAATCACGTGTAGTCAGCTCAGCTACTACCTTTAAAACTGACTGTGTTTGTTTCTTTTGCTTATGCTTCTTCTGCCATATACATTGTTCAAGTCTTAATTTACCATTTTTCAGTGCTTGATGGATAAAGGCTACGATCTTGTTTCTGGTGGAACAGAAAACCATCTAGTGTTGGTGAATTTGAAGAACAAGGTAAAGTGGCATTGTACTTCTTCCTGTGGAAATGCAGTGATCTGGAATTTTCTTGTTGCAGTGAAGAAACTGCTAATTACTTATCTTGTTTAGGGTATCGATGGATCAAGAGTCGAAAAGGTTATGGAATTAGTTCATATTGCAGCCAATAAGAACACTGTTCCTGGTGATGTTTCTGCCATGATCCCTGGTGGCATCCGTATGGGTATGGATTAATGTTAGTGATTTGCATGTTTATCGCTGGTTATGGCTTTAAGATCCTTTGACGGAACATGCCTTCCATGTTCGCTAGGTACCCCTGCCCTAACATCGCGGGGATTTTTGGAGGAAGACTTTGCCAAAGTAGCTGAATATTTTGATTCTGCTGTGAAATTGGCCTTGCAGATCAAGGCAGAAACCACGGGTATTTTCATTTTTTGCCATTGTCTTTGTCTTGCCCTTCCTCACTTTCCATTCTCCCGTACATGCTGGACAAACTGACTAGAAAGCACATCTGTTTTGTTCTCAGGCTCAAAATTAAAAGACTTTCTGGCCACAATTCAGACAAGTTCCTCTATCCAATCGGAGATATCAAAGCTTTGCCGTGAAGTTGAGGACTATGCCAAGCAATTCCCAACGATTGGCTTTGACAAAGAAACGATGAGGTATGGTGATTAAAGAAAGAAAAGGTTACCAATAATAACAACATTGGAGGGAAATTTGTTGTCACAGAGTATTTCAGTATTCACGGGAATTGTGTTTTGCAAATAAGGATTCAACTCTCCATATCTAACACAGAAAAAAGTACATGGGAAGGTTGTATTTCATTTTCGTTTAAAGTCAGATGTGTGCTACAATTATTTGATTGAAGTGAAGCCCAGTTTATGGTATTTATTATGAAGTTCAATTTTCTTGTTAAATGGAGAATGTAATATGATCGTGTATGCTACATATCACACCAAATACATTAAATCAAATATTTACTAATTATAAGTTAATAATCGGTTTGGCACTCTTCTATATTAGTTAATCTTTGGGAGTCCGACGAGGGAATTCGATTCTTCCATCAAACAACCCAAACAGATATTATCGCACACAGTGGGTAATACCAATCACTGTGATTTGTTTTTATTGAGAATATATGAAGCAGGATCAGGGGGCTGCAGGTAGACGGGTACATAAATTTGTAGTGGCATAGTCTTAAAATGTAATGCATGGTGCATCATGTACAACATGGATGCTTCAATGAAAGTCTCAAAACATGGCTATGGTGAAAGGTGCAACGTAGGATGATGCAACCAAGAGCGATGCACACAAAAGCCTAGAGCTGTGGGTGTTGGCACTTGCAAAAGATTCAGAACCTGTAAATGAACTTGTTTGATCAATCCTCACTCTTCATGAAAAAGAAAAAGAAAAGAAAAACAAAGCATGTAGACTAAAATAAAAGCATATGAATGTGGAATTGTACGTACCTTCTGATCCCTTGGTGGTCGGAGAAGCTGCCGGGGAGTTGGCTGATCGGAATAACATTCATTAGTTTCTCAATATAAAGACAATAATTTGCAGACAAATAAGATATGCTTCTCTAAAGAGTTGATAAATATAAGATTTTTAATTAATATTAATTAAAGTTCGCATTTAACTAGCTAAAATATAAAAAAACTATAAAATGTTTTTACGATCTTTTTAAATTAAATTAAATAGTCAGTCACTAAGTTATAAATAGTTTGAGATTAGGCGTGACTCCGAATAAATTGGGTTACCGTCACAGGCACTGGCTGGCGGAGTCCGGACCTTGCAAGCGGACGGGAGGGCAAGAGCTCGGCCACGATCGATGGTGAGGCCGAGGGCGGCTGCGGCCTGGCCATTGAGGACCAAGCACAGGCACCGCGGCCTCGAGGCGACGACAGAGGCGAGCTGCGTGCAGCATGAGACCGCCGGAGTGGCGGAAGTGTTGCTAGTAATATAGCTCAGGCATGGGGAGAGACTAATGAGCGTCGAGGTGCAGCTCGACGTAGACTGAGCCACTGCTCCTCCCATGCATGTCATCGTCACCACTGCCACTATCGCTGCCACCACCGTCATCTTGATCGGATCTTTCCCGGCCACCATGTTGTGGCCAACGAAGGTCCAAGACAACATTTGAATGTATGTGCATGGTTATGAGAAGTGAAACGTTTAGTACTTATACCCCGCGCTCGGTGGGCTTGTTGACATGAGGTTATCAGGACCATGAACATACTTTGGTGAGCTACTTTTTATCTACTAATATGCTAGACTTGATCAACTTGGCACACGTACAAACTGCGCTTGAAAAATAGCAGGATTGTGACGAGCATAAAGCAATCTCATGCTGTCTAATATGGCCACATTAGTGGTGTTCTCGCTGCTGATCAGGTCATCCGCCGATCTATTTGAGTATGCTGATGTTATAGAGATATCACAGCTCACACAAATTATTATTTTGTTTAGGGGGCCTCGTGGAGTGATTTTCTTCTTTGAACAAATGGTCAGAAGGAAGGTAATGTACACAAGAACGTCTGGTTTTGTTTTGTTTTTTGAAAATCTAACTAGCAAAACACCAGCAACGCCCTGGATATAATTATCAATATAAATAACAATAAATAAAAATATATTACAACCACTTTTATGAAAAAATATTTTATGATGAATGATTATTGAGTTTTTAAAATAAGATTAAAAAAATCAATAATAAAATAATTTTTTTGTACAATCACATACTAAAGAATGTAGTATTTATAAATAAGTACATATCATAATAGTACCATTCTAAAGAATGTACGTCTTATGAAGAAACACATCTAATAAAAGGCTAGGGTTTTACTGTAGCTGAGTGCTACAACAAAAGTCGTTGTATTCAGTGTTATAATAAATGCGACGTAGCACTTATACGATTGACTTAAATCTATTTAATTGAAAGAGATTAATTTAATTATTATAGTTAAATTTTTAAATACCAAATTAATAAGACTTAAGCCAATCATACAAGTGTTATAACAAGTTTGCTGTAACACTTATTAATCCTTAGTCCTAATTAGAGTATCTC
Source organism: Piper longum (assembly GCA_032619315.1). Classification (NCBI taxonomy): domain Eukaryota; kingdom Viridiplantae; phylum Streptophyta; class Magnoliopsida; order Piperales; family Piperaceae; genus Piper; species Piper longum. The sequence continues at coordinate 19,714 of JAVDBV010004480.1, read as the reverse complement.
TTTTTAAATAGTTATATTTGCTTAAAAATAATAACACATCTTGCATGAGTACTCATTTTCAAACCGTTACATTCGAAATAATGAAACACATTTAATTAAAATTGCCATTTTTTGAGTGTTTGTATCCAAAATAATGAGACGCATCTCATAGGATTACCTTTTTTTTAAAATAATTGCTTCCATAAAGATAAATGATTTGAACATTTAAAAGAAACTTGCAAAGATAAATGATAACGTTTTTTTTTTTCCAAAGCTAAATGAGAAAATTTTGGTAAACTTTCATTGCCCCTTGTAAATTTTTCAATTAAATTTCCAATTAAAAATCTTTTTTTTCAAGATTGTTTCCAAATCCCTGGATGCTCGCCCTAACCAAAGATCTTTTTCTAGCTAAGGACTCACACAATGTACCGGAAAATTTTATTATTTCAAATATGTTAATAGCGTTTAAAATTAATTAATGTAAATTAATTAATTTTCATTTAATTATTTAATAAAGAAATGTCTTCTATGTAATTTTTATGATTGACAACCTTTTAAATGAACTTTTTTTAATGATGTATTTCATTGACATTTAGAATACAAAGGCTATTTTAATAAAGAAAATTATTAAAAATTTGAATGGTCACTCTTGGAAGGCAATATTTATATCAGTCACCTCCATCCCATCCAACCTTGTACAAAGCTTCTAACAACTTGAATATATAATGAAAGAATAAAGATCCACGTGTGTCCCCTCAAAAATTACAAACTGATATATAAAACTTACAACTCAGAAACGACAAACTAAAATTTTAATAAAAAAAGTTGTCTTGTTTGAAAATCAGTTGTTCTCTTCTGCTGCTGATGTAGAAAAAACTAAATGTTGAATGAAAATATATTCAATTAAATTGATATTCAGTAAAAATTGACTGTTGAATGAAAAATTGAACTTTTATGTAGAAATCCACCGTAAAATTTCAAAGTATACATAATGAAATAGAGATTCAAATAAATTTAAATAAAAATTGAATGTAAAATTACTACATAAAAGTTACAATTAAAAAGCTCTAAATAAAAAATTAAAAATTAAAAAAATGAAACTTAACATAATTGTTGAAAATTGATCGATTTTAAGATACATTAAAATAAAAGTTTTCATAAATATTAGATAAATAGATGATTAAAAATATTTCGAAATGTTTTGAGAAATTAAAATTTAAAAAATTAAAAATTAAAAATTGAAATTATTATCTAAAAACCTATTTTAAAATTTTGAAATAAAATTTCGGTTTAAATTTAAAATGCTATTTGGAAATATAATATATATATTTTAAGTACTCGTACTAATAGTAACAGAGATCAAATATAAAAGAAAAGGTAAAACAAGAATAAAAAGTTCTCGACACATACTCATAGGCACACACAAATATATACATATTGGTTTCTACTAATTGCCTTATGCACACTTATAAATTTTTTAAGAAGTCTCTATTGACAATATTTAAAATTAAATTAATGAATAATTAATTATAAATTGTGATACCTCAATTTTGGTTTACCTAAGAACGGGATCGGAAATGTTATTATTGAATTGAGTCATGTCTAAAGCACTCGATAAAGCTCGATCAATAATATAAATCAAAGTAACCAGCTTGGTGTCGAGAGAATGGAAGACATCGTTAAATGCGCATAAAAAATACATCAAATATAAGTAAAAATGTAAAAGAAAATAATTGCGCTGAACTCAAATATGTATAGCATTTATTTGTTCTCCCACCAAAATCAACTCAAGATCACTAGACCTACATAATAATAGGAAAAATGTCATTAACGAGTGTTACTGGTCCAAAAAATAATTAATAGTCAAACTGGCACATGAGAGCTAACCCTCCTGTTAAATAAAAATATTTATATACTCCTTCAAAGATTCTCTCCTAAAGGTGTTAATTAGGAATCGTCGGCCTCTTGCGACAAAGTCTCATTTCTTACTTATCTCATATTTTATCAACTTTAAAAACTATCCCTTGTGTGAAAACATCAATTTTTTTCTTTCATCCCTCTGCATCCTCTATATCACTCATGGCCCTGAGTACATAGGCCAAGTACTTTCAAGCATACACTTTCAATAACCTTTGAAACTACAAGTCTAGCATGTGCTACATTACAATACTTGTAACTTTCACACTTTTCTGGGTTTAAAGAATTCAAAGGTGGACAGTATCTCTCAAGAATGGTACGACTACTCACTAAATCTAGAGCCCGCTTTGACTTGAGGTGGATCTTGTTTTTAAAATCAGATTCAAGGGGTTCATCCTCAAAAGTTATTAATCATGGAAGTAAAATGCATTTAAATGGCCCGTATAACACCACGTTTCGGTTCACTCATGAACCAAGCCATAAATATTTCCGATGACCGAATCATTTGCTAATCGACTTGATTCGGTTAAGCAGACACAGATCTACCCTTGGTGTCTCAAGATGGAGATGAAACATGCAAAGCATGTATGAGATGCTTATGTTTTAAACGTTGTACTATATGCATGCCATGATATGCAAATAAGTAAACAAACAAACCAAAAAATGAAAAGTTCGAAAGAAATATCTATTTCAAAAACAAAATATACAGAATCTCCCAAAAAAAAAGTGCAATAAGGGTCATCTTGTCAACGATAAATAGTATATATTTATAATGATAAAAATCGAAACACAATCTAAACACTATATGTTTCTCACATTCTAGTTATTCTCGCTCTTTAGTTTGCCTTGTTCATTTTCCACTTTCCATTTTCATTCACATACGAAATATCTACGGTAATTTACAGAATAACAATCAAATCTCATTATCTACACAATTCAGCACATCACCAATTACAGACGGCAAGTACATGTGTGCACGATTTCATTGCTGCTCCTTCATAGTCCCGACAGTGCGGTTCTAACCTACATATATAATAAAAAGACGTTAATAATGAGCGTTATCGGTGCAGAAATAACTAATAATAAACTGACACATGAGAGCTGATCTCTTATTGAATAAAAACTTTATCATTCTTCCTCAAGAACTCTTAATAAGGGAAATAATAGAATTCGTCGACCTCGCACGACAATGTTCCCTTTCCATCTTATTATCTTTCCTTGGCCATTTAAACTATCCCTTTGTGCGGAAAAAAATATTCTTTCTCCTCTCAGCCCTCTATATTCTCCGTATTACTCCTAGTCATGAGTACATATGTCGAGTACTTTCAGGCATGCATCGTCAGTACCCTTTGAAACTACAAGTCTAGACATACGCTACATAGCAGTAACCGTAAACCTCTACACTCTCCAGGTTTGTGGAACTCAAAGGTGGAGTTATCAGGATCCGTTGGAAATAGAATGGATACTTACTAATTCCAGAGCCTGCTTTGACAAACACATGCCCTATCTCAAGACATGGCCGTTGATTTCCCCTGTCTCACATTTTATTCAAAATGCGAAAACTACATATACATAGTCCTGGGTAGGGATTTCAATATGATAGGCATGAAGGCATCGTGAACTAGATTTGAGTTTCGAAAACAAAGTTTAGGGATCTCATCCTCAAAGGTTATTAATACATAAATACAATTGGCTAAATGACCCGTGTGGAATGGGATACAATAAATCCACCATTCAACTCCTCTGTTTACATGTTAAAACAAATCATGATAAAATAAGTCAATAAATTGAAATGGAGTCTTAAACAGACCTAGCAGAAGCTCCAAGCATATCTTTGCGCCTAGGCGGCGAGCTCCTTTTTTGTACCTACACACCAAATCTAAAAGCTAATGCTGTTAACTGAATGATGCATCAAACATCATATAGCATACACACACCACATAAAACATCAATCACACATAACATTTCCGATGCTACGTTGCATTAGATTGCGATAATTACTTTATTTACCTAATTGGTTCTTTAACATCTGTTTTAATATACTTCAATCAGGCAATTTATATTTTATTTTTATTTACAATAAAAATAACTAAAACATCAATTCATCAATCATAACATGTTGTAATAACAATCATTAATTTTAAATAATTAAATCAAAGGTATTTATACTTCACGTCGTCAGCAATTGGCGACAATTAGGGTTTTGTCGCTCGAATTTGGCACTCGACGGCGTCTGAAGTTTGATCGGGTTCGACTGAATGAGCTTGGCGGAAGATCCGGTGAATTCCAGTGAATCCGGTTTTCTGGCAATTTTCCTAGATTTTTCGGCAACTGTAGCCGACGATAGCTACCGGCAGGGTGGTGGTGATATGAGGTATCGTTGGCACCAGCTCGGCAAGCCCGACGCGTCTACGAATGCAGTCAGCAGAGGCAATGGCTCATCGAAAAAGGGCAAAACAAGGCGGTCGGTGGTGGGGTGACGAGATCCAGTCGAGATGAGCAGCACTTGGCTCCGTTCCGGTCAGGAAGGGTTAGCGATGTCGAGGCAGTGACTGGATGGCACAGCGATGGTCGCTGGTGATGGGATTGGCAATGGGAGCACGAAGCTAGGGCACGACTCCCTCGTGCGGTGGAGGCCAGGTGACGGCTGAGGCCGCTCAAGGTGGCATGGTGACGGCACGGTGGGGCTAAGAGGCATAGATCAGCGGTAGCGGCAGTGACAAGCATAGGGGTTTGGGGGAAGAAGAGAAGATGTCGGGGGGAGAAATAGTTTGGTGACAATATCGTCAATAAATATTGACTTGCCTGTGGTAGGAAAACACCGATGATGGCGGGGTTGGGCTCGCCTCCAGTTAGGATCGATGGCTAAGCAACAAGGATCATGGTAGTGGTGGCGACCGGTGGAGTCTAGCCACTCACTAGGCAAAAGCCACTCACTTGGCAAAAAATGGCTGGAAAGGGGCGGAATCACCATCGGGTGTGGCGGCATCACCAACGGCAATTGCGGCCATGACGGTGGTCATGAGCGTTCTCAAAATAAAGATCTCGATGAAGGTAATCTGTTTGGGTGGTCAGATCGGCCAGAGGTGGCTCACCGACATCAAAAAATGGCTCAAATAGGAGGCGGTTGCGGTGGAAACCAGCTATGAAAACATCATTGTCAGCGGTGAATGTGGTAGCGCCAGTAGTTGTGAGTGGTATGGATAGATAGCAGACTGCGAGGCGGTCTTGGGGGTGCCACTTCGGTGGCTAGGGGCTAGCCAGAATGGTGGTAGGGCTAGGGTGAAAATCATTAAAATTGTGGGAAATCTCTCGTAAACAACTAGATGAAGCTAGAACTGACATGAATGACTATGCTCTTACCATATGGCATGATTTTAACGTTCAACAACTCGTGGCCTAATGAAGCCTATTTATGAGTATATGCACTATACATATGGATAGAAAACTCAAATTGAAACCCTCCAAAGTCAAAACTGATTTGAATCATAAAAGTGACTTTATAGGCGGGAATCGAAATAAAAAGGCTAAATGGGCCGCAAACCTTCAACTCAATCGAGTGAAAACCTACTACTCAATTAAGCTGGGCCTACAGGAACACAATTTGATGATCCAAGATCCCTATAATGCATACAAATGAGTTACCCTCAAAATCCCAACATATGCTAAAAGCTGCAATGGCTTAGATCTTAGCCTAAAACCCTATCCAACTTATAAAAATCATACGTATACCTTATATATACACTAATAACTCATGCTCTGTTATAACCTAACTCAAGCTATCATTTGTATATTGGACGTATTCAGCTATTATAATATACTCATATGACTATTTAGGTCTCATACTCATAGTTTGAAAATTGGCAGGCTCGAGCCTACTTGAACTAACTTGAGACTAGCCCAAACAGGATAAAAATACAAGCGGGTAAAACCCTAACCCAAAGGTGGGTTTAACGTAAATAATTTATATAATTAATTTAGCTTATTAACTTAAACATTGGCATTTGTATTACCTGTTTGTATTTTTTATTTTTTTTTTGTTTTTTCTTAGTCATTGTCCATCCCATTTTTAATACAAATTATAAAAATTAAAATCGGATGCTGAATCGGATTAGAAAAGAGCCATTAAATTAAATCGATTCATAAAAAATTAGATAAGAATTGGTTCACTTGAATATATGTCAAATTCGATAAATTATTAATTATAGAATATATCATTTTGATATTAGGATATGTATTATATTTTATAATATATGTTTATATTTTTTAATTTTTTTTAAATTATTTTAAAAAAAATTATTATTTTTACTTCTAAATAAAATTCAAATAAATTTTTAATTACGATAATGTACTTATTATTTATTTCCCCCCATTCTATTTCTCAGACGCGCTCCTCCACTCCCGCCCCGCCTCCTTCCGCCGACCCTTCCCCGCCACCACCTTCCCCGCCGGCCCGGCCCGTCCCCCACGCACCTCACTGCCGGACCCCCCTCTCCCCCCCACGCCGCCGGCCATGCCCAATCGGCCGATTTTTGCAACTATGTAAAACCCTCGCCACCCCCTCTAAAACCCGATCCCTTACTTCTTCTTCGTCTTCAACTTACAATAGCATCAACCTTCATGGCCGGCCATAGCTTCTCCCAAATAACCCTTCTCTCCCATATTGGCTGTCCCCTTCCCATTCCTTCCTCCTCCAAACCGACCTTCTTCTCCATCTCCTCTTCTCTCCATCCCTTTCCCAACCACGGCAGCCGTGCCTCTTCCCTCTCCTCTTCTAAATTCGACCTAAGTAGAAGCAGAATCGACACCCGCCCATTAACCCACTCGGTTGTATCTCCATGTTTAAGTAAGAATCCAAGTCCTTGCATTTTTGCTTCATGTTTGAAACGCTTTGTTCTTTTGTTGTGATTTTTTCAGTTTGTTTTTAGGGTTTAGGTGTTTGCTAGGTAGTGACATGCACGATGTGCGGGCTCCTCTTAAATGCTATTTGAATAATTTTTAAGAATATATTATAATAAATTAGTATAAAAAATTATCCAAATAAAATTTAACACCATTACAATCATACAAATATTTTTATCAATATATAATGAATGATATATTATATAAAAAGTAAAAAGATGAGTTCATCTGTCTTTACCGAGTGATCAAAATTTAGTCAAAAAATAACGTTATCTATCCACTACAACATTACAATCAAATCATATACTTTTCTAATAAAACATTGTTAAAATGTTTAGATTGATTACATACATTTAATTTGATTATTTTTTTCCAATAATCTTGTTGGCACCTATTGCAGCTAGCCATTCGCATGTTTTATTATAATATCTCAAAAATTAGGCACGCATAATGCCGAAAAGAAACGTCAAGAGGTATAAAAAATGAATGTCAAGGGGTAAAAAAAATGAATTTAAAAAGTGCAAAAAAAATTGGACGTGAAAAGGTACCAAGTCATATTTAATATATTGTAATTAATTTAAATGTGATTCTTAGAATGGAAAAAAGATTAATAGAAAATTTTTGGGGGAAATAAAATATTTACAGGAATATTTTTTGATAAAAAATAGTGCAACCTTTTATATATAACCTTTTTTGAAAAATTATTAAAATCCAAAGAATGCATCCTTTCTATAACTCTTTCTAAACAGGGTACCCTTTTATAAGGAGACACATCTCGAAGGACTAATATCATAACTAATCACCAAGTGGTATGGCTCCTTATAGAAGTACTGTTTGGTGCAATTGCCATTAGATGCACTGTTTTGAGTAAAAAAAAGTGACACTAAAAAAATGCAACTATTGGAAAGTCACATTTAGTATATTGTAATAGATATGTGTGTGAAAATTTGTAAACATGCAAAAAATATATCAAGATTGTTGTTAGTTAAATGTGATTGTTTCTTGACTGGCTGTTTTATCTGCTTGTGCGAGTAGCTAGCCTTTGAGTAAGAATCAAGCCTTTATTTTTATGCTTAATGCTTATGTTGTAATTTTTGTTTGTTAGCATTGTTTTAGTGTTTGTAGTTCTAAATATGAGATGCTAAGTTGGAGAGGTTGAAGCTTTTGGTGGCTATGCGATCTTTTTTTTGGTGTTTAGGTGCTTGTGCAAGCAGTAATGGCACTGCACAGGTAGAAGATCAAGCTGATATTCAGGTGGCTGAGGGATATACCATGACCCAATTTTGTGATAAGATGATTGATGTCTTCATGAATGATAAAACTCAGACTAAGGAATTGAGAAAGTTATTAATTTTTAGGGAGGAGTGGAAGAAATATAGGGATAAGTTTTACCATCGATGCCAAGCTCGTCTGGATGGTGAGGGTGATCCCGTGACAAAGCAGAAGCTCATCAAGCTAAAAACAAGGATTAAGAAGGTGAAGTCTTTTCCTACAGCTGCACCAGTTTTCATTTGCTACCTACATTAAACCTTATGTTACATAAATTATACATATTGCCAAGCATCAGATTAAATTGGTGTGTGTTTGCATCCATGTTCAATTATCGAACTTACACCATTGCATTACATTCTATTGAAGATATTAAAAAAAAAAAATACATCTGAAGCATGTTATGAATGCTAGATAAAATAAAAGAAAAACACGTCAGTGCTTTGGGAGTTGACTGGTAAAAATGCAGATTGATGTAGACATGGACAAGCATTTTGATCTTCTTAATGAGGTCCAGGAGAATCCAACAGATCTTAATGCTGTTATTGCAAGGAGGCGAAGAGACTTTACTGGTGACTTCTTTCATTTCCTTACTTTACTCTCAGAGACTTATGACAGCCTTGATGATCGTGATGGTAATAAATGTTAGATGATCCTATTTACCATATTCGGTCATGTTTTTAGTTAATTGAAGCCTTTGCTGGGAAGATCTAGGCAGAAATTTGATATGGATTGCAATTCAGTTTTTTCAGCTTGCAGATTAAATTTCATCCTTAAGTAGTTCCATCAAATTTCAATTGGTAAATGCATGAGTACCTTTTACTTACAATTTTTGACCTAGAATAATGATGGGTAGAAAATTTAGGGTTCTAATTTTGCAAATTTAGGATGAAAAATATATGAAAAAAAAGAAGTTTTCTAAAATTATTTACAAAGTTTACTTCTGTTATATGCAACATAGATATACATATTCTATATCTATTTTATTAAATTATTTGGTACGTGCAGCAATTTCAAGAGTTGGAGCTAAATGCTTATCCTCCATCTACGCCTTTGATAATGCCTTGGAAGATCTAGAGATGTTGGAATCTGCTCAAGAAAAGTTCAACGAAATTTTGAACTCTCCTTCCCTCAGTGCAGCCTGTGAAAAAATCAAAGGTCTAGCAAAGGCAAAAGCGCTTGATTCTTCACTTATTTTGTTAATAAATAGCACGTGGGCTTCGGCTAAAGACTCCCCCACTATAAAGAACGAAGTAAGTGTGTGTATGATTCAATTTCTTCATTTATTGTTCGTAGTGAGTGATATATTCAAGATGCATTCACATTTATCACTGATGATCATTCCAGGTGAAAAACATCATGTATCATCTGTATAAAACTACAAAGAGCTCCCTGAAGAGTATAGCTCCAAAGGAAATAAAGCTACTCAAATACTTGCTCAATATAACTGATCCTGAGGAGAGGTTTTCTGCTTTGGCTACTGCCTTCTCTCCTGGAGATGAACATGAAGCAAAGGATGCAAGTTTTCTTTACACGTGAGAGATCAAATTTGCCTACCTTTTAGAATATAACCATTCTTGTTGATTACACCGTGTTTTCCATTTTTATTGTTTTCCCTAAAGGTTTCTTCTTTTCTTGGGCTACTAAATTGCAGAACCCCTAAGGAATTGCATAAATGGATTAAAATCATGCTCGATGCTTACCATTTGAACTTAGAGGAGACTGAGTTGAGAGAAGCCAAGAAGATACCTCAACCTGTTGTTATTCAGAGGCTGTTCATTCTCAAGGAAACGATTGAGGCAGAGTATATGAAGCAACAAACAGAGAATGAAGGCAGTCAAGTGAAAAATGATTAAGGTTACATCATATTCTTTCTCTTTCTTATTGAAGTTTTTTTTGTTGTTTTTAGTGGGTTTTTTTGGTATTTAAATTAGTTTTTTTTGTAATTTTCAGTGTAAAATATTTATGAGAATTTGATGAATTTTTCTTGTTTCTTGCTTAAGCAGTTAGTTCTAGACATATTTCCTGTTTTTTGCATCTTGCTTATAGAATATGTTAATTTTTCCTATTCTGATTTTGTGGAATATGTTACTTGGATGATAATTCAGTGAGGTCGCCCATAATAATTATCTTCGGTTTGGATGTTTCAAGTATGGACTGGCCAATGTGGTCGTCTCTTAATGGATGTCATATGAAGAACTGGAACAAACCCCTGTACTGGAACAAATTGGAATGTATACAACCACCGACAGGTTTAGCTATGAGGGAGTGTTGAACTAAAATTTGCAACAACACCACAAAAGGAAAAAGAAAAAGAAGAAGAAAAAATACTGTTTGAAATGGATGGGGTATGATCTTGGCTTCTTAGTCCTTTTTCTTACGAACAGTTGTTTTTTGTATTTTGCAGCATTGTGACCTTAGATTTTGGATGAGAAGTAAAGAATCTTGCCAATAATGAATCTAGTTTGCATTTAAGTACCATATTTCTTTTGGTGTTTCATGAGCAGGATCGTTTCATGTATGTTTTCCATTCGGCTCAAGTATTATATGGGGTTTATCATTAAAACAATTTGAAGAGTTTGATGAGATCAAATTTTCTGGGCATATATTTATATGTCATCAAGTATCATCAATTCAGTGGAATTTATTCTGTGCGGTTATTATTAAAAGATTTTTTTATTATTATTTTTAAATCCTATGTGTTTCTTGCTACACCCGATAAAATTGCTATTAAAGTGTGTATTTGTCATATAATCATTTGTTGATATAAAATTCTTGTCATTGTTCTAAGTGTAGCAAAGATAAGGTGTAGAAGATGATGATTAGATTCTTATTTAATATTTTTTTACAACTCTTGTTGAAGAATATAATTTTCCCTTTCAACTTTGCCATCAAATAACATTAATGTCACTGCAGGAAAACGAATACAAATCATTTTCAATGCTTCTTCATTCTCAGTAAGAAAGCATAAGCAACAAGCCGGTAACCAATGACTATCATCAACAAGGCTATCACAGGCAACCATACATGCCCAAGATTAGACCTCTGCACTACTGATACATCTGTAACATAGCAGTATGTATCAGTATGTATCCTCTCCACACCTGTATCTCTCATTCCCAGAGTATTGGCTGTCCAACAAAAGCCTGTAGACGTAATATGAAGGAGAAATATATTGGATCCAAGCTATGGAAACTGGGACATGTTGGACGAAGTATCCACTTGCGGGAGAAGCGCAATGACTGATAAGTGCAGAAAGAGTGGCTCCAGGCCTTGAATCCATGATAGCTGCACAAACAGCCAGTCCTAGACCTTGGACAACAACGCAGCTGTATAACACTGCAAGGAGAGTGAAAATGAAATTCCATAAAATGGGTTTGAGGCCAACTGTCCACTAGGTAATTATGATGTAAAGTGAGGGAAAAAGATCTGGTGGCATGTCTCCAAGTGTTCTAGCCATGAATTAGGAGGAGAGTCTGTACATTCCTGAAGACCTGTCCTTCATGAGCATTGCTCGTTCTAGTGGGAATGTGTGAATGACTTGTATTGTTGGAATGATGTTCCAGTAAAAGGAGATGAAGAATAGAAACCCTGCCTGTGATATAGAGTGAGAGAACAATAAGCAACTCTTAATTTGAACTGACAGAAGACTGACGAATCAAATTGACTTGCCTTGTCTTGTATGATGTTGTCATCTAATTGCCACCAAAGAAGACTAGACAAGACTGCGACGCAAGCAGATTGGAAAACCTTCATGTTGTTGAAAGATGTGTGCATCCTTTCTTTCACGATCCTTTGTACCAAAACTACAAGTACTTCCCACCAACTTGAACTCCATGGCCCTATCTTACCAATTTGGATGCTTGATGCAGTTCTGTGACTAGTTTTTTCGTGAGTTTCCTTTCTTACTATGTGCTCTAGGTTATCATTGTATGCTGAGATCAGTGATAGCTTGACTGACGTTCGATCACCTTATGGACCATTGTAGCAGATACCTGCAAGGTAAGCTTCCTCGTGAATTTCTTGACCATGGATCATTGATAAAACTAATACGTTGATGCCTAATTGTTGAACGAAATGAAAGAGGCAAATAGAATTGTTTGCGTGATCTATGCTGCCCAGTAAGAGGCAGATGGTATTATTTGATGATGAATTTGATCCATTTTCTTGTATTACAATTTGTATTCAATATGGCAAAGAGTTAGATGCAAGGGCACATACCATTTGCAATGTCCAAAAGAAATTCTGCAGGATTCATTGGAACCTTCATGTTGTGGCCAATCCTGGAGAAGTAATCTAGAGCCTCAGACCATACCAAAATAAATCAAGTATCCTTCTGATTGCAGCATAGCCTTGTCAAACATGTAAAATATTCTGCTAGAGGACTGGTGTATGCTGGCAATTATAGTTTTTCCACACTTGGCCAATTCACCAAGTGTGGACACAATTTTTTGTGCTGCTGTTGAGTCCAGCGCCGAAGTTGGCTCGGCAAGAAAGAGCAGACTTGGGTTTGTCAACATCTCCTGCCTTATACTGACCCTTTTCCTTTCTCCTCCTGATACCCCTCTAACGGCGGCCGAGCCTACGATAGTGTCCTTGCAATGTACAAGACCAAGAATTTTAATCACAGTCATGGCTTGCTCTTTTTACTCGCACTCTTGGGCAGTCTTAGTCTTGCTGTGAATACTAGTGTTTCTGTGACAGTGAGATAGGGCTAGAGGATATCTTCCTGCGTAATAAAGCCAGTTAATCCGTTTGTGTCCTTTGACATGGGTCTGTCATTGTACGTTATGGTGCTGGAGAGGCTGCCAATAAGCTGACCGCCGAGGGCGTTGAGGAGAGTGGTCTTGCTGCTGCCGGAAGGGCCAAGCAGTGCTAGCATTTGGCCAGGGTTAACCATTCCGGTGACGACATTTAAGATGGTTTTATCAGGAATGGAGCTAGTGGGGTAACCTTCATGAATGAAGAGAGAAAACCCCCTTCCTTGGTTTGATCCGGTACACAATATCCACAAACTTCAGCAAAGTTGATAATTGGTGATTTGTAAAACAAAAACAAAATAACATTGATAACTGGGGTACATGTATATCCAGCATAAGGCAATGTCAAAATCGATGAAGCCAAAGGCAAACAACTCATTTTGACTATTTTAAGCCGTGTCTTATTTGCTCCAAATATTCAGATAAGCAGTAAGATAAGTGATTTGCAGCTTAAGAGGCTATGCAATATGTTAATTAACAATGACCTCGTGGGTGATGGGGAAATTTGTGTTCGCCAAGAGGCTGGGATGCTCCCCAATTACTTCGCCCCTTGAAGGGCCCAGCTCATGCAATTCCATTGCCATGTCTACCACTCCTTCAAGTCTTTACTATAGATGACCTCCAAATCAAAATATGAACTTATATGCACCTCAAACTCATCATTTTGATTTTTCAATCAATATTATGATTTGATTGTATCATCTTTTATTGAAGCGGCTTGGGGAGAATGTACCAAATTATTCATAGGATAAAAATTATATTGAGTTCATAAATTTTAATATAAGTGGACTTTTTATTTTTAAGACTAGAAGCTTATCTTCAAGAGAATTAATGGCTAATCAAAATTTCCCTCCTTTATAAGGGCAAAATATAATTGCAATTAAATGTGTATTTCATGCCCAAAATCTGTCTTCATTAAGGGCTTTACAATCTGTCGTGGGTATTAGTCATTTCAAATGAATTTTTTCAGAGACAAGTTGCATGAGTGTAAAGGATTCTGAAATGAGTACTTGGGGGTTTGATTTTCCAAGGTAATTTAGGACCACCTTTTATTTTTTTTTATAAGTTTTTTAGTTAATGACAGCGTACGTAAAATAACAGATTATCGCAACTACTAGTATTGGAAAAAAAGGAGTCCCTCATGCACCTATTTTAAATAAATTTCTCAATATCTATTGTTACTTTTTTTGTTTCATGTTTTTTATATTCTCTAATCTATTCGCACTTTAATTTAAAAAGTTATCTCTTATCTCATGAAATAACAATCTCTTGTTCGCAAATTACTCTCTTACTTTCTGTCAACTAATTTGTATCAACAAATAAAAACAACGAAACTACAAACTATTTTTTCTTAATATTTGATTAAAGAAATATTACCATAAATAGGCTCAACTTTAAGGACTGTGTGCCCTAGGCTTGCTCATTTCTTACATTTAGGTTAGTGGCAGGCATTAAAAATACCACTAATATTGTCATTAGTTTATAAATTAAGTTAGTTCTTCCGATGCCTAGGGTCGAGGCTTTGTTTAGCTTATATTTATATTTGTTCACTCAAAATAGGTTGATGAAATACAGTCACAAACGAGTCGTTCCATTTTTGTGCTCACACCTATCCCTAAACTACAAATAGGTTTTCTTTTTTTTAAAAGGAAATTTCTAACAGACTTAACATTTTGTAGGAAAAAAGAATTTCGTCTGCGTTTGGATAGTAAGAAAATGAAATAAAATAGATATGAGAAAGTCAAATAAAAGAAACTTTTCAAATCATTTTCTTTTATAGCTTGGTTAAAAAGGAATGGAAATTTTATATAGTATCATCTTCATTTTCTCACATTTGTTTGCATTTTTTTGTATAGAAATTAAATAGCTGCGAAAGAAATTTCCATGTGATGGAGAACTAGTTTTTTTTTGTCATATTTTATTGTCAGCCAAACTTGCAAACATTCAAGGAAAGTAAGTAAAGTTTCCTTATACTTTTTTTTATCCTCACAATCCAAGCAAACTCAAAAACATGTGGAGGATGTCATAACTCGAATTTCAAGGTCTTAATTTGTGATCCTCAATATAACAAATGTGTTATAGTAGGAGAAAAATAAAGTGATACAACCATTAATTCTTACCGCTTTTTCACCCTTAGTAAGAGAGCATAGGCAGTAAGCCGATAACCAACAAGCATCAACAACAAGGCCGTCAAAGACAACCATACCTGCCCAAGACCCGCCCTCTGCACAGCCGAAGCATCTCTTACATAGCAATATGAATCGTCTCCACACTTGTACCTCTCATTCTCCGAGTATTGAGCGTTCAACATAAGCTTGTAAGTGTAATAAGAAGGAGAAACGTATTGGAGCCAAGACATGAAGCCTGGGACGTGTTGGACGTAGAATCCACCTGCGAGGGTGGAGATTTGAGTGATGAGCGCGGTAATGGTGGCTGCAGACCTTGAGTCCATGATAGCAGCACCAACAGCCAGGCCTTGACTCTCGGCAACGAGTGAGCCATACAACAAAGTTAGGGTGGTGAGTAGGAAGCTCCATAAACTGGGTTTGAGGCCAGTCACCCAGTATGTGACAAGGATGTAGAACAAGGGGTGAACAAGCTCTATTGGCACATCCCCAGTGGTTCTAGCCATTAAATAGGAGGAGAGTCTGTACATTCCTGAAGTCCTCTCCTTCATGAGCATCGCTCGTTCTAAGGGGAATGTGTAGACGGCCTGCAGTGTTGTAATGATGTTCCAATAAAAGGAGCTATAGAAAAGAAACCCTGCCTGTATTAGCAAGTAGAAAGTCAATACACAGCAAACTAGCTACAGCTCAAAATAATCTACTTTTGTAGAAGTTTGCATGCGTGGGGAATGTTATGTTTTGTTATTTGTATATTTAGTTGCAAAATTCCTTTTTTATTAAAAAAAACTTACCCAGTAGGCTCCACTCTATGATTTCTTAAGTAATCAAATTAAATTAATGACTTTATGTTGATGGATTTTATATTGGGCTCTCCAAGTTTAAATATATATATATATATATATATATATATTTAATTTGGTGAAATCAATAATATAAAATAACTTAAATTATATATTAATCAATTTCAATTGTCAAATAGACCAATATCCCCTAATTTGATATATCCCCTTGCTTCTTAGATTCAAGAATTGATGCAAATGACTCAGACTCGACTTAGATTAAACCCCAAGTCGACTCTATTCTCTAGCCTCCCTAGTCGAGTACCAGTCACAAGTTTTAAGCTATGCTTGTCTATGTCAAGAATTGCTCAAAAAATTAGGAATTAAGTGCTTCTATTGTGATGAGAAGCCTACTTGTGTTCAAGTTTTCAGGTCAAGCAGCTTTTCCAAACTTGTTTAAAATTTTAAGTACTTCTCTTTGTTGACAAAGTAAGCTTTTTTGCAGATCAAAACAAAAATTTAAGGCATAAAAAGTACTTTCGATTTAATAATTGAACTATTTTTATTTTACCTTTAGTGTCAGAGGTCCATCTAGATTCAAGTGGTTTTAGTGAATTGAATGGTGGTCAGACTATGGAGCACGAAATACTGCAAGGATTTATAAAATTGATTAAATAATTTACCTTGTCTTGTATGTTGTGGTGATCTGACTGCCACCAAAGAAGGCTAGTTATGAGTGTGATGCAAGCAGCTTGGAATATCCTCCAAGTCTTAAAAGATGCATGCCTCCTTTCTTTAACACCCCTTTGAAACAAAACTACAAATTCTTCCCACCAACTTGAACTCCATTGCCTTCTATTACCACTTTGGCTGCTTGATGCTCTATGGCTAACTGTTTCTTGAACTGTATCTTTTAATATGTTCTCCCTGTTATAAGCTGTGATAAGTGATTGCTTGACTGCCATTGGATCAGCTTCTGAACCATTGTAGGAGATACCTGCAAGAGGTTGATTCTTTATTGAGTTTATCGTGAAGGAATAAAACTAATACAGCTTTTGTGCTTGATTGTTAAAAGAAGTAGAATGTTAAGCTTAATTTTCTTTTGGTATACTGTAGATACAAGACCATACCGTTTGCAAGATCCAAGAGAAAATCCGCTGGATTCATTGCAACCTTCATACTGTGGCCAAGCTTAGAGAAGTAATCCAAAACCTTAGACCCCTCACCAAAATAAACCATGCTTCCTTCTGATAGCAACATGACCTTGTCAAACATGTAAAATATTCTGCTAGAGGGCTGGTGAATGCTGGTGAGCAGAGTCTTGCCACACTTGGCCAAGTCACCGAGTGTTGACACGATTTTCTGAGCTGTTGTTGAATCCAACCCAGATGTTGGCTCATCAAGAAGGAGCAAACTGGGGTTTATCAGCATCTCTTGCCCTATGCTGACTCTTTTCCTTTCTCCTCCTGATATCCCTCGCACAGTGGCTGACCCTATGATACTGTCCTTGCAATTTGCAAGACCAAGGATTTTGATCACATTTTTGGCTTGCTCTTCTTTCTCTTCCCTACTTACATTCTTGGGCAGTCTTAGTCTTGCTGTGAATACTAGTGTTTCTGTTACAGTGAGATAAGGGTAGAGGATGTCATCCTGTGAAACAAAACCAGTTAATCTGTTTGTGGCCTTGGACATGGGTCTGCCATTGAATGTTATGGTGCCGGAGAGGCTGCTACTAAGGCGACTGCCGAGGGCGTTGAGAAGAGTGGTCTTGCCACTGCCGGAGGGGCCAAGAACTGCAAGCATTTGACCAGGGCAAACCATTCCAGTGATGCCTTTTAAGATTGTTTTCTCTGCAGAAATGGAGTTCGGTGGAGAGGCACAATCCATGAAAGAGAGCAAACCTGCTTTCTTAGTTGGTTTTATCCGATAGACAACATCTACAAACTGAAATCCACATTATCAATTTGTAAATGAACTTGGAAATCTGAGCATTGAATTGAAGGGACAAATTAAAGAGAGATAACACAGTAGCAGCATATATACACACATATATAGGAGTGAAAACAAAATTCATTTTGCTACTGCTTGAAAGTGTGGCAATTTTTCTTGAAGCTATTGCTGTATTCGTATACATGTACTCAAGGGAGGTAACATAGTAATAGCATGGTCTGTCATTTTGCTAGTAACCTCTTGAAGCAAACTAGATGAACACATATGTGAATAGTTAGCACAAAGAATATAGTTTATTCATGCACCTTTAGGGTGATGAGGCAATTTGTCTTCACTAAAAGGGGGGGGATCTCTTCAAGTTCCTTTGAAGAACCTAACTCATGCAATTGGGCTGCCATATCTCTGTTCTTCCTTCAAGTGTATATGCTGTAGCTGTAGCAGGGGTACCAATTCCTAACTCAAAAATGGAGAATCTGGTACAAACTCTTCTGCATGATTTTAATCTCAAATTCTAAGATCATTCAATGGGCACAAGTGTGGAAACAATTCCATCTATGTATCCATCTATCTACTTAATATCAGTGTACATGTTCACATGCACTTATGCTACTTTGCACTCATTCTGCATCCATTTTTTTATCTTGGCATATCTTTGACTCAATTTAATGAATATTTCTTTGCCCACTTACTAATTTTTTTATCTTTTTTGTCATCGCCGAGTCACCGATATGCTTATTAACCTTTACATGACAGCTTCTTTGAGCCAATTAGATATACTGTAAAATAAATTTAAATGGTAAAATAGATTGGATTTTACACCGATAAAAAAAAAACATTATTCTCTGTACAAAAATTAAAACCCGTTGTGCTTCTTCACAAATAGTGATTTTATGACTGTAAAAATGGGCACACAACGGAGTTTAGTCGTAATTCTCATCTCTTCACTGATACGAGAAATTTTATGATCGGTAAATCTGAAGAAATGAATTTTTTATTTTTATTTTTAAAAAAAAGAACCATGTCCGTGTTTAGTCGAGATGGACAAGAGATGAGAATGTCCATCTTCTCCCATGCAATGGCTGTCCTTCAAGCGCCGTCTTCAATCTCCTCCCTTCGCTCCTTTGTTTTCTTCTTCTTATCTTCCTTCTACCTTCAATGGCAATGGATGCCTTCTACCTCATCGACGTTCCTCTTCCAGAGCTGGGCGTGTCTGCAAGCCTATATCTGCCAAGTATATCCGGCCTGACTACCTTTTGGTGTGTGCTCTGCTTATTGCTAGTTTTTTAGATAAATGTTTGACTAAGTACGCACTAAAGATGGTGTCTTTATGATTTTTTAATCCTTGGTTTTGGTGGAGTTTTAGAAAGACGTGTCTGCCGAGGAGGTGGAGGAGCTGGTGAGAGGGGAGAGGAGTGTGCCAATCATCCTGGGTTTTTATGCTACTTGGCGCGGTCCTTGTATTTTGACGGCGCAGGAGCTTGAAATGGTATGCCCACTGTCTTCCTTTCTCGTATTTTTTTTCCTTTTTAAAAAAAAAAGATTGCCAAAAGGTTCTTGTTTTGGCCTGTCTTGGCTGTAATGTTTGACTAATGAAACAGTTATTGGATGTCTATGTCATTTCTTTATTTGTAAAGACAAAAAGATTGAACATCATCTGAAACTGTTGTTGGATGAGTCTTGGCTCTTTAGGAATGAACATCATGTGGAAATGGTTATTGGATCATGGATGGATATTTCTTTCTTTTTTTATTTATGATGTTAAAGAATGAGCATCGTGTGGAAACGGTGAGTTGATGAAAGTTTATATATATATATATATAAAATAAATCTATGATGTGCTGCCCGCAGCGGCCCAGATAAAAAATGCCGCTCATACTCACCAGACCTGCCCAAGACCCGCCAGATCGCCTGCTCGCCAACGGTCCGCCTAACCGCCCTCATCCCCCTCCCCGCCGATGACCCCCCACCGCGGCCCGCCCCCCTCCTAAGCAGCGCGGGCCCCCCATCCCTCCCGGTCGGCGCCCTCCCCCCG
>JAVDBV010004478.1:0-11683 GCA_032619315.1 Piper longum | reverse complement strand
ATATATATATATATATATATATTGGGGGTTACGTTAAATTAGTATATCATATATTGTTTTTACTTTATCGTGTAAAACATAAAACAAGAAGGTGACTGAAGATCTCAACAAGAGGGTTATTGGGTCCCTGAAAGTGGTATCAGAGCCTAGGTTGTTGGCTTGTGATTTATGAAGCATTAGTGAGAAGATCAAAATTATTGGTGTTTTCTCAAAGTGACTATTAGACGGAATTAATAGAGGGTGTTCCTTATACAAGAGTGGGAGAAAGTGTGTTGAGATGTTTTCCTCTTCATGTAATGGTCAACAGGTGATCAATAATGGAGCATCAACTTCGACAGGTGTTCAACAACAGTGCCCAATGGAAGATTTTCGAAGGAATTATCACATGGGCTAGGAAGGGAAGATTTGTAAAGGTTGTATCTCCTCCCCATGTGAAGACTAAAACCAACTCCAATGTGTTCCATAAGATTCGAGAGGGGAGAGTTGTTCGAGTTCTTCATCTTACGATGAATATAAGAAAGCCTACAACTATATAAGAAGTAGTAAATACATAGAATTAGTCAAAGAGGTTTGACAAATTTAAAAGGAATTGTGGAAGACACAAAAAACTCATTGATGAGTATTCTAATGTCATTTAGCACTAGTTCTTTGTATCCAAGAGGTTGATTATATCTCGAGTATAATGTTTTGTATTCATTATCTATAAATATATAGTTGTATATATATATATATATATATATATATATATATATATACTATCGAGTGTTATTGTGTGCTTCATTGTAGGATAGTGATGTTTCATAGTGATGAAATTGATAATCTTAGCGATTTCGAAGGAGTTTTTGAAAGTTATAATCAATTTTTTATTGTATGTAGTAAAAATAGCTACCTAAATTACTATGATTATCAATTTCATCACTTAGAAATATCATTATTCATCTTTAATTTGATCAATCACCTATTAAAAGGATGACTTAGGCTTATCATATTACACTTTAACTGAATTATTAACCGAAATATTTTGTTTTGTTTGGTTCGATTTTAAGAGTAATTTGGTTTAGTTTAAAATATGAATTCCAACCGACGAATGGAATTTGGTTAATTAGGTTCGGTCGGATTTGGAATTCTAACTGACCCAATGCGTACCCCACCCTTCCCCCATATAGAGCTCAAGTGCAAGAAATATTGTGGTGGTTTTCTAATAGAACTTGAGACTTCTGGATTTTTTTTGTGAGTTATGACTATTCTCCATTTGCATGAAGAATTCGATGTATAAGGACATCTACTAATCCTATTCTGCTGCAAGTATATAATTTAGTAAATCAAATATAATTTGCACATATAAGTTTATTTTAATAATTGAGGAATTCTCTTAGGTTAATCATATTTAATCACGTGATGATATGTGTTAAATACAAATTCCTTCTTTTAAGATCATGGCATTCATTGTTATGCCTAAATTGTTAGTATTTAATTAATTCATTGTTTTGGATGAAGAAGGATTCTACATGCTTAGAAAAAGGATGGAATTGTAAATGTATATATATTAATGAAAATATATGTTAATTAGTGCATGAATGTAAATTGAAGTGGAAATCTTTGTTGTAGATCGAATGGAGCCTACATCATGTCGTATATAATAGATGCGTCCATGTTTTTTTTTCTTTTTAATTTATTTTTCTTTATTAAGTCTTCAAAATCACCAATATAGATTAGAGGAAAAGGATTGTTTTTTTTTTCATTATGTTATCGGTTGGATGTGCGATAGTGGTCTTTGACCAATAAATATATATCAATTTAAATTACATGTTAAATGGAGGTACTGATATTGTAGTGATCATCCCTTCAAATTTCTCAAAATTACCAAAGATATCTGTAAGATCCGTAGCAAACTATTACCTGTCTATCAAATACATATGGAGAGATACACAGGCCGTGTATGATGTATATATAGTAGTACTTACAAATAGATAGACAAATTACTCAATATATACACAACTTAAATATCATAGTAATCTATATGTCCAGAAATGGCCTCTATTTTCTAGATAAGAAGTTAGTAAGACATAAAGAGCTAGCTAGCTAGTTAGGGGTGGCCACCCTTTCTTGGATCATGCTTGGGGTTGGGTCTTGTATAGTCATAGTCCAACAGTGAAACCTCCTCCAAAAGCCTTTTGTTTGCTATCTGCATGACAACAAGCACAAGAACATATAAGGTCATGAATCATCTCCATGAGGTAATTAACTTATTTACAACGTCTCAACAGAAAATATTTTGCTGCATTGCAGTATGCAATCAACTGAAATTAAGGACAACCCATAGACAAGAAAAGCAAACATGCATGAAGATTCATGTAGATCAATTTTAGCGTGCAAAAATTATATATGATCATATGTACACAGAGAAACATACCGTGTAAAGTGTCTGGGTCGAAGGTTTATAACTCACATCTTCTAAATCCACATCTGCATGTAGAAATAAGATAGATTGTCGAAAAGGAACTTATTAATTTGTATATATGACTCATGCATATATCCATGACTTGATCACCTGATGTTAAGTTAAAGAGGATGAGAATGATGAGAAGAGAAGCTATGAACTTTGGCATGTCTGTTCTCCTCATGGTACGACGTATTTTTTGAGTGTTCGGGCATGAGTGCCCCAGGGAGAGTTTATATATTTACCTTCTTGATGCTTAGAAAGAAATGCCCAAAAGCTTTTTCATAGATTCCAACCCACTTGAGAGCGACGCTTGGCATTAACACTTGAGAGCGACACGTGGCTTGACACTTGGCATGACTGCACCAGGGCCTTCTTGTGGTGTGTCAGGTAAGCCATCTATACCATTAACACTTGGCAGCAACACTCGAATATTGCATGGTCCTTGCCTTTGCCTTTGCATTGTTCTTAACCATGAATGTACAGCTTTTTGGGCACAGAATCAAAGCAAGAACCAGATACTAAGGGGCCATGATTTTTGTGGTGTTGAAGCATTGTGTGGTGGACATTATGTACTGAATCATTAGTGCAAGCACTAGCGCAAAGAACATTTACTCTATTGTGTCAAAACTAGATAAGTTCACTCTGTCTATGATGCAGCTGGTTGCTAACTTGCTATCATATTTTCACAGAAAAGAGAAGGCCAGACCTTTTGAACTTGCTTCGCAGGTCATCTTTCTAAATGTACTGTGAGTGGCTAATGTTCCTTGTAATCTCCGTTGAAAATGTTCCTCCAAACATGAATAGAACAGAGAAATTTTAGCTGATCATGGACATGCTTATAAATATCTTCTGTAAACTCTAGAAAGACCCAGTTTGTTAGATGATGAAATTGCCCTTTTGAAGTTGCAAAAGGCCATCCATTTTTTATCACAAATTAGCGCTACTGTGAATTAATTTTCACACTCATCCATTAGAAAAAATAATAATATTTAATAATAATTAATAATGGAATTCTAATCTCCAAGAGGAATTATATCTCTTGGCCAACAATTTAAACTCTAGGAGATGGACATCAAATTAGTGGTCAATTTAACTAGGCCAAATGCCACTCCATGCGGCGAATATTAGTGTATTAATTTGCTATTTTAAAAATAAATTCTAATTCTAAAGATAGATTTTTTAAAGGAGATCAAATATAATAATTTAATTTTTATTTTATTTTATTATATTTTGATTAGTTAAATAATATTCCCCTATTTTTAAGAGGCATTTTTTAGTTCTTTTTTTATTAATATAAGTAAATTGCTATGCTGACGTCTCTTTTTGGGGAATGGGACCTTTTTTAATAAAAAATATTTAATAGTGTAGCCTAGTTCAATATACAAAATTATTGTGATTAGTCGCCAGGTTTTATCTTGCCAGCTAATTTGCTAGCTTATTGTGCATGTCTACCTTCTTAATTCAAATAATAATATTTTGAATAGATATAAGATAAAGTGTTAATTTTGAGCAAATATATTTCTTGTAAATTTATAATATTTTCTCTCAAACACAAAGAGGCTTACCAACAAAAGAGAAATTATCACATAGCACTTTCAATTGTACGAGTAGTCTTAATTGTATGAGGCCACAACAATATTAGACCTACTGCATATATTTGTTCACCTCACTAGAGCCACTTAAATTTATTATTTTTAGTGATGCAATATTTGGGATCATTTTTGACGTAATACCAAACAAGCAAATTAAGAAAAAAGTGAGAAACACTCATCTACGTACCTTTCACGGACAATCAGGTTTTTTATTATTCTAAAACGCTAGTGGAAAAAGACTTATGTGACCAAAATTTTCGGTGACAAATTTGTCTATTATTTTGTCATTGAAAGACAATGACAAAATAAAGTCATAAAAAATCTCCAATTAAAATCAACACGAGAATCTACCACCGCTTTGTTACCAAAAATTTGATGACTAAATGTTTGCCGCAGTTTTGACATTGTTGTTTGGTATCAAATAAAAATGTTAGTGGCACATTTTTAAAAATTCGTCACTGAAAATTTTGGTGCCAAGTGATTTTAATATCAGTTCAGTCTTGACCAAAATCGAATTACTTGTTCGAATATACTTTAAAATTTCAAATATATGTCATTGCTTTTACTTCTCCTATACATTCTGGTGGAAAATTGTAGATAAGTAAACATGTCATGATTTCATGGAAGTTTACATATTTATAATTAAATTAAAATGATAGTTAATTCATCTAGCAGGTTATATAATTATATCTTGTAAAACTATGTTTTCATGGCAAAATTGTGTATCATAATTAATTTCATGAAAACTTAACATGGATATATGTTAAAAGGTGTAATAAACTTGTTGAAATAATTAAAACTTGATTTCGTGATAAGTAACCACGAAATAAATGAGATTTAAAAACTATTATTTGCGGCAGTGCCCCAGTGTTGTATTTGATTTGTTGAGGAATGAAAGCAGCTCCACAGCATTGAAAGAAAGGAGTTTCAGCCATCTAGGCCTTATACTCATATTCTGAAAGCTGAACTCACTTGAGACTAACCCAAACAAGGCAAGGCAACAAGTGTGTAATACCTTACGCCGAAGCTGGGGTTTATAGGATGTACCACCACCGTTGGTTCATGTTGAACAAAACCAGGCTAGCTAGGCTCTTAGGGTGGTTGATGATGGAGCTAATGATTTCCTTAAGAATGGAGGGGTAGATCCAAATAAGAATGGAGATAAGGAATTCCTTCAATAGGTAGATCCAATTAAGAATGGTGCTAAGTAATTCCTTGGAGTTAAGGTTAAAAACTGGATAAACAATATGGAGAATACATTTAGGGTTATGCAAGTAACTCAAAGACACAAGATAAGGCTGGCAACTACTATGCTTCAAGAGGTGGCAGATTACTGGTGCCAATCAATGAAAAAGTCAGCCCACAATCAAAGGGAAATCACATCCATCACTTCCTTCAACAAACAATATTTTCGTAAGTCAGTGATTCAACAAAAGGCTATTGAGTTCCACAATCTTATTCAAGGGTGTGCGCGTATGCTAGAAAATTCCTGTAGTTGGAGTGATTTTCTCATGGATCACTAAATAATGAAATGGTAGGGTGCAGCAAATTCTTTTGTGGATTAAAGATTGAGATGAGGCTTTGAAGGAAATTATCAATATTGCAATCAATCATGAGTTGATCTTAGAATAGGAAAAAACAGCCATAAAGAGTAGTTTTATTTTGATAACTGGTGTACCAACTTAGAATGTGTCTACATCCTTTACTCAACAAACTATGGAGACACCAAACAACTCAAACAAGAGGAAGAGACAATGGAAGTGAAGAAACTGTGGGAAGGAGCATCCTGGGAGGTGTCCCAGGTGCTTCAACTATGTAAAAATCAAGAACATGAGTAGGAACTATATATGCCAGCAAAGGAGCAAACTAATCGCTTTGTTATGTGAGATCATAGGCTAGGCCAAATTTTCATTTGATTATTTAATTCATTGAGTAAAATTGACCGAGAAGGTTAAAACCATGTAGAATAATTAAGTGGATTTTATTTCATATTATATTCTTAATCAGGAAATAAGACACTTAATTAAGTATTTTATTATTTTTAGTATTTTTTATAGAATTCACCAATATACCCCACTTAATAGACCCTAGTATAAAAACCTAGAGAGAGGTCGACCCCCTCTCTCCCTAAAACATTTTCTGAGATCGACATCTAGGGGAGGAGATGGAGAAGGGATGACTAGGACTTAGTAATTACATCGTTTTCTTCGTCTTTTCCATCATAAAACATCATAATTTAGTTGAATTGCATGTAGCACAAGCATACATCGTGTTTTGATTGATTTTATGTGAGTTTTTGGATGAATTGTGATGATAAGAATTCTGTAAATTTTGTGTTTTGATGATATTATGATGTGGTTCATTGAGTACCGAGTGTTGAACTCATTGGATAATGATTTTGTGAGAAAAGAATGAGTTATACATCTTGTATACTTTAAAATTTCAAATATACGTCATTGCTTTTTATTTTTCCCATAAATCATAGTGGAAAATTGTAGACAAGTAAAAATGTCATGATTTAGTGGAGGTTTGCATGTTTATAATTAAATTAGCATGGTATTTATTCGTCTAACAAGTTATATGCTTATATCTTGTCAAACTATGCTTTAATGAAAAAATTGTGTATCATAGACAATTGCATGAAAACTTAACATGGGTATATATTAAAAAGTGTAATTAAATTGTTGGAATAACTAAAATTTGATTTCATGATGAATAACCAATAAATGAGTCAGATTTAAAAACCGCTATTCGAGACAGCGCCGCAACATTGCAACTCAATGCCGCAGCTCTACGTCACGGCACTGAAAGCAGGGAGTTTCAGCACCAAAGCCTCGGAGTTCGTACGTGTGATTTGGCATGGCCAGCACCACGGTGCTAAAGGTAGAGAGTTTCAGCACTGCAGCCTTTATGTTTTGTGAAGTGTGAAATTTGACTCAGTGTCGCAACCCTGGTATGTTGTGTATAATGATATGGCACCAGTGCCGCATGTAATTGTGTTTTTATTCTAAGTTTAACAAATGGTTAATATGTGGTTTAATTAAATAACATTAAGTAATGTAGATCATTTATTGATGTGTTATGATTGTGTTTTGGCTATGTTTTAATATGAATCATCTCATGTTGTAAATATACATTCCTTACTATATATTTTTGGGTTCTTGGAAGTGCTTGCTAACTTTCGAATAAAGTAACCTATGGAGGCTTCTAGACATGTGTGTAGCTTGTATGATATTATATTAACACACTTGAATGGCCATTTATTGGTATGTTGGGCATATATTAGGACTTTGCTTTCCTAGTTGAAAGATATGATCGAAGGTTTAAAGCTTTGGAACCGATATAACCTAGTACGTACTCGGACACCGAAGTCTTAGCGGGGATTCGAACAAACTTCGAACTATTCAAATCAAGTTCGAACACAAGCCAAGCTGAGCTCAACTTGCTCGCTCGTTTAGCAGCCCTAAGGAATGTTATTCATTGTTGTAACTACTAATTATTCAGTATATATATTACTATATATTTGTGTAAACTTTCACATTGCAAAAACATTTTAAGCCGTAAACAATGTGACAAATGTCATCATGAAATAGCATGAGAACAACATTTAAAATATGATCCACAAGATGATCCTTATTTAGCGTGTTTCAAAAAATTACATGTAGTTAGTAATAAAGGGCTGTTATACAGGGTAATAATAATCTCTTATCCACTATTAGCCTAGCCTCTTAATTGCCACCTCAGATCTGCTTGTAATCATCACTAGGTCTTCCATCCATTTGTAACATCTCAAAATATTCAATATTACCTGATAAAAATACTGATTATATATTCTTGATCTCAAAATTGTCTAAAGGTTTTTCCCAAGTCAGTTGATGGAGCATATTTTCTCTATTTCCTCTACAAACATAGGAGTTTGCACACCAAATTGTTGACTATGATTAGAAAATAACGGAAAGTTAATATATGTTGAGGCCCAACAAATTAAGAAAATGCCAAGTAACTTGTAATCACACACTTAACAAATTAGGATGAATCTACGTTGAGGCCCAAATGATCCACATAATAGATGAATTATCATTTATTATGAAAGGTGAATTACTACATAGGCAAAAACAAGTAGGATGGTAGCCGGAGAGGTTATTTCATGTTCAATACTGTTTTTAATGATGTTTACCATCTCAAGGGCTTTAAAGTTTATGGGCTCAAGAAACTGTCGTTAATGTTCGTCAAATTTTATTTTATTTTATTTTTTAATTTGATGTTTGTCCTATTGTATGGTTTTATGGCGAAATATGTTTTTAAATGGGTTTTTATATGTCTTCTTTACAATATTATTAAGCATATCGATAGTTGTGTTGATTCGTGCACCGTTTTCTAGCTATGCAGTTTGCTTCTAAAAATATATTAGCCATTGTGTTATGATAATTAACTATTTTATCATAATATTATTAAATTGTGGTAACCTTTTTTCTTATTTTTCAATATAGCATTATTATGATTCTCTTTTGCAGGCTGCGGACTACTTAGAGTTCTAACTGGTAGAATGGACAACCGAGGAATTAGCAACAGAGCTAAAAAAAATGTCATTTGAAGAGAGCCGAAAATGTCTCAACATTATTAATCCACAACAATAGGAATAGTATCCGAGGGGAGGATATAATATTACAATCCACACACTACTGATACGCTCATGTTGCGATGTATGAAATTTTAACTTCATCCTGATTTGATACTTAGCACATTTGGTTTTTTCATTTTGATTCTTAGATTTTAACATACTTGCATTTCTGTTCATAATAGCGTATTCGGATTTATGCACTCTGCCTGATTAATTAATGTGTAGTTTTACTGCCTCTTTGCAGCTTTGGAAAAAAAAAATTTTAATTTTGTCCATCTAGAATATGGATTAGCGTTGTTTTTTGTTTTTTTGTGGTGACGGATAAGCAGTAGTAAAATTGCAGCATCAAATGCTGTTAAAAGTAGTATAAGCAGCTGCCTAATTGCTCCATCTGGTTTGGAAACAAAACCATATGATCTATGAAGAAATTTTTCAAAGAAAAAAAAATTAGCGAATTTTTTTCAATAAGAATGATTGGGTACCCACAAGGTCAATCTATGGTCAAGTGTTAATAAGAATTTTTTCAATAAGAATTTTTTTCAATATATTGCACAAACTGAAATTGCCATCATCAACGATTTTCTGCTCTGGGTTGGCTGCAGTTGTTACACTTAATCTCTTCACAGTAAACAGAATGCATGCAAACCTGAACCGCTCTATTTTCGCCCTCTAATTGCACAGTATCGGAAAGAAAACATTAGACCATAAAGCAAATTCAATGCACACTCTAACATATTTCAACAAAATCATTAACAAAAATTTCCTATTTTTTACTATTCTCGCCATTTGCTAGCACACAAGACAGAAAAACATAATAAGGCTAAACAATGCCAATTCAATGCAAAGTATGACATATTTCAAGCAAACACATGAAAATTTATGTTTAGAGTGGAAGGAAGGAGGAGAGGCACAAGAGTCAGAAAAAAAAAAACTCCCACCTTTCCTTCCGTTCCTCCTCCAGTCTGAGACCACCCCCTCCCCCCAGTCCGTGGAGCTGTTACGGACGGAGAGCTCGTGCTTCCTCCACGAAATGGAAGCGCTAAGCCAGGCTCTTTACCTCCGCCACCCCCCTCCAAGAAGGTCCACAAGAAGCTGCTGCTCATGGCCATCAAATGGCAACGCTACGCCGTCTCCCAGTCTCCCAGAGCAGGTCCATGGTTTCTCTGATTTTTTATTTTTATTTTGTTTGGTTTCATGTGATTTGATTGGATGTTGGGGCCTTTGGTGGACTTTGAATTCGGTGGCCGGTGTTGACTTTTGTCTGTGGTGTGGCTTGTGTGCTTGTGTGGGCTTCCTTTCTTTCTTTTTTTTTTTTTTTTTTAAAAAAGAGTGTGCTTGACGAGAACCCGAAGCGGCCCAGTTGGGCTCTCTTGAAACCCTAACTGCGCTCTCTTGAGACCCTAACTCTTGGCATCTGTTGGGACTCTTTAGCTCCTGCTCGGTTCCGGCTTTGGGCTCGACTCGGTCGGCATACAGGATCGAACTCAAGCTCTAGGTGTCTCGGCTCGACATTTAGGCAAGGTGAGGCAAGCCGAGTCGAGTAACTTGGCTCGGTTGCCATGGCTATGGTTCACGTCTTTGTATTATTTTAAATTGTATTGAATTTTTTAATCTAAAAATTTTATAGAAAGCTAATTTTTAATTTGTTGTAAATAATGTTACTTTAGGTAGTATTTAATAAATTTTGACAAAAAATATATTTCAGTATTTAATAAAATGTTTTATTTATACCTAAAATTTAGCTAAGTATGGCTTGACCTGGCAAGCTATGAAGATAATAGATACTAATATTTAAAACTATAAATGAAAGTACAATTAATTTTAGTTTTCCTAGGTTTACTATAGTATATAAGCTTCCCTATTAGATATTTGAAAATTGAAACTATGGATGAAAGTACAATCATTAATAATTTTCTAGTTTTACTATAATGTTAATATATAGGCTTCCCTAATGTGTGAAAACACATGGAACTATATTAAATCTCAGTTTTCCTACTTTTTGTGTAGTCTTATATAGTTAGTTTTAGTTTTCTTAATCAAATGATCATATATTTGTCTCAGCTTGACCATCTACAAATTTCCCTCGGGAGATAACCTAATAGTTTATGCAAATTTATATTCTTGCAAGCAAACATCACTGGCTAATTTTCAAACCATATTCTAATATTACTTTCCTACTATTATGTCATTTAAGAAAGAAAAAGTTGTTACACATATACAATCAATGAAGACCCTATTTTATGTGTTTTTCTTATTTAAATGTAAAAATTATTTATTTAAATTATCCTGAATTATTATTTCTCAAGCTCCTAATTTCCGTAGTATTATTAGCTTTCTATTTTCTCATTTGCTATTTTATTAGCACACCTAATTTTTCTAGTTTTAGTTTTACTTGTTTTCCTATAATATTAGGCTTTCCTATTTTAATAGAATACCTAATTAGTTTTTCTATAATATATATAAAAAATATTTAATGGGAACACATGGTGTTATATTAAACTATTCACATGGCATAAATAACCTTATTATTATATAGATATTGATAGAATCATAAATAGATAGATAGTTATATACATACTAGATATATAGTAGATACTAGGGACAAAATTAATAATTGTTCTTATTTAAGTTTGAAGTAAATGGAGGAAATGTTCATTTTCAACCGTATATCATCCTTTTTGCATTCCTTTTATAGCACCCCAATTCAGTTCACCAACGAACTAAACTAAAAAAAAATTACTAGCAACTGAACCGTTCGCTAATCTAGTTGATTTGGTTAAGCTGACTCGAATCTAACCTCGACGTCTTATGATGGTAATGCTAACATACAATCAATGAATGAAATGCTTAGGTTCTAACGTTGTTTTAAATAAATGTTATAATATGTAATCATATTCAAAACAAAACAAACACGTGAAAAGTTTAAAAAATTATTTTTAAAATAAAATAGACATAATCTCCCCTAAAAGCGAAATAGGGACTACCTGTTAATAATATATATATATATATATATATATATATATATAT
>JAVDBV010004476.1:0-15861 GCA_032619315.1 Piper longum | reverse complement strand
CTTGTTGAGTCCTTCCCAATTCCCATCCATAAACAGTGCACTTGTTTGTTGGCCGAATTTAGCCCACGAAAGCTCAACAGATTGGGTCCATCTCTTGACATTTAGTGAAAAGAACAAATTACCCTTGCATGAGCTGGACGAAGACGATACCAAGGAGGGGAGGGTACTTTCATAATTTACGGCCGTTAAAAGGTTTTTGAATGGTTTCCCACAACCATACCTCTCTCCCGCCACCATATATTTGGCTATCTTTGTATCCTGAAATAGCTTAGTTAACATCCAATATACTATCTGTCCTAAATCAACTCTAATTCACCAAAAAAATAAATAAAATCCGAAAAGAAAAAACTCAATACTCGTGTTCCAGAGTACAAACTAATAATATATGGTTTAGCAAAAAGATATGCTTAAAATACATCTAGTAATGCCATTTTTGGCATTGAGCTGCCATTGAGGAAGGCTTGGAACATTCTGAGGCACAACTTGGGTTTAAGAAGAGGGACCTGATGGCCGGCACCTTTAATTGCCACAAATGTTAAGCCTTCATACTCCTGTGTCCATCCTGCAACCTGTTTTGCATATCATACACATAATATCAAGCACAAATCAAAAGAGAACTAAAAATTGGGCTCCAATGAATTAAAGTAGGAAATTCAACCAATCAAAGGATAACGTAAATAATAAAAAAATAAAAAAAATTATTATAATCTAAATGCTCATAGTCTTATCTTTAAAATTAGTTTTTATCTCTAAGATATTATATAATTATAGTCTATCTCATAATTTAATAAGAGTTTATATATAAGCTTAAAGTCTATCTTGAGGATAGCCGTGCATATTGCAGCATCTTGCCTAGTTATTATCATATAATAACTAATAAGTTGCCATCATTTACTTTCGCAATGCAACATGTGATCATGTTGAATATTTGTTATACATAGGCATTTCAAATATTTGATTTCTGTTTATATTTAAAAAAAAAGAAAGAAGAAAAAGAAAAGTTTTACCTCACCACCATCATACCAAGCACTCCATGGACCCTTTTTGGGAAGGTTTAAGGCATTTAAATCATGTCGGGTTGATGTAATTGGGAGAATACCATCTGCATTTCCACTAAACAATACAAGAATACAAAAACAAAAACAAGATCCAGGCATTACCCCTTGCTACCAGCATTCTGTATCAGGTAAATACTTAGAAAGGAAGGAGTACATAAAAGGTGAACAGAAGTTTAATTGATGTTTGCCTAGAAGATGACCCCTTTTCTTAACAGAGTAGACGCCTTATTATGTGAGAAATTTAACAAACACTGAACTTTTGTGGCAAAAGAATGGGATAGAAGGTACCTAAACATCCAAATTCGGAGACCTGCATCGATAAATTCATGAATTGTCGGTAGTATTGACTTCTCACTGTCCTTCCAATTATCTTCTATTTCATTGCTGTAAAATTAGAACTTAATGACATCAACTGAAAATCGATTAAAGGAAAGCTACCAGGCTAGATTTAGGCTTATTTGGTAACAGAAACTAACAGAAATGCTCAAACCTAGGTTAGTCAAGCAATTAACAATATGAGTGAAGAAGAAAGGTACTTCACTTGCACACAAGCCACTCCGCCGGTGCCACTGCTGGATCAACATGAAGAGCTCTTTGGACTTCTGGTGAATTAAAATAAGCGGCAACTCGCTTTTCAATGCATGGATCATATGTAGAGGAATCATCAGGACGCTCCATCAACTGCATGCCAACATTCATTTAAACAGTTAACATCAATGTGTTCATCTGAAAGTCAATTTGCATAGCTTAAAACTGAGTTCTTTTAGGAATTACATTTAACTTGTTTAGCAGTCTGTCCATAGAGCTACTCTTGTACGTGCAAGGAGGGGTTAGGATGCTGTACTCGTCAATGTTACCCATTTCTTCACTTGCCAACTCCACCATTTGTTCACATCTGGGTGATGGACTGATGAATGAAACAAAATCACAGTGGACATTGAGAAGCTTGAAAGTTTCATCTGATATCATTCCATTAGCCCACAGATACTGGAAGACTCCAACATGATCACTGTAATCATCAGTCAAAGCGTTCCCCACCTGCATCATGAGCATGTAAGTTTCATTACTCTTTAAGTTGCCGTGCAGACTTAATTTGGTAGATCATTAAGCCAATAACTAATTCTGGGGAAGTGTCTTACCAAGTATCCTTTCAGATTAATTAAGTTCTCCCCATATGAATTTTTCGACCTTACAATTTCTCGGGCAAGCTGAGGAGCGTAGTGACCTAACGAAATAAAATTTCAAGCAGCAATGAGAATGGTAGCAATTATTTTAAGAGAAATCTTTATTCCTTGTGCATATCAAGCAGCGATGAGAATGGCAGCCAAACGTGTTTATTATTGTCTTGTAACAAATCAAAAAGCTCGTGAGCAGAATTGTGCAACGGCATTCTCTGTGAAAAATGAGGTCTGCATATACAAACAATAAAAACAGTATCTGGAGTAATAAGTTCTTGCAAGCGCAGCAGATTATTTTTGTACCTGCATAGCTCTCTCCGGCAATGTAAAACTCCCTGCCTTTGTATTCGGGGTAAATTTCAAACCACTTTCTGAGGAATACGAAGGAATCTTTAGCTGTAATAATCCACCGAAATCAAACCAATCAGTAAAGTAAAACTTGTCACAAAAGGGTATATATACGAGGGTAAAAGAATTGCTATTACCAGTTCTCTTATCGCCGTTGTTAGCTGCATCGTTTGACACATTTGAGTAGGAGAAACCAGCGCCAACAGGTGATTCAAGGAATATGACATTGGCCACTGCATTATGAATTACACAAGAGCTTCCATCAGAGACTAGTGACTGATTAAACAAATATTGAAAGAAGAACAATTTCGTAATGTCTTGCCTTGGTTCCAAGAGTAGGGGTTTAGAAAAAGGGTCCTCCCATCTGGACGAATATGAAACGGACCAATTTCCTCGGCCTCCCCAAAACCAATTGACGAACAGCCAGGCCCTATATAGAAAATCTTTCTTTACTAAACAAAACGGCGATCAGCAGAACGATACCCAGATCAGTTATCTAGTATCTTCACTAAACAATCCGGTTGATGCGAATGGCAACATCAACCGTTTCCATCATTGGACATAGCAAGTATTGAAGATAGGATCAATCGTACGACTACCAATGTAGCACATACGTCCACAAACAACCACAAGAAAAAGCATACGTTGGTAACTAGTTGCAAGATAAGTGAAGAAGGGGGAGAGAGAGAGAGAGAGAGATGCGTTGCACCTCCATTTAGCCAAAGAAGAAGAGGTTTCGAAGAAGGGTCTTGTGCAGCCTCAACGAACCAGTAGAAGAGAGTCCTCTGGGTCTGTGGGTGGACAGTAATATAGCCTGTATAATGTGCAAAGCTCAGGTTGAAGTCCTGCCCAGGGAGCTCAGCCACCCTTCTCCTCTCCCGCAGCTGACCATGTTGATCTTTTACGGCGGAGGTAAGTAGAGACTGCCATGCAAGGAGACAGATGAGTAGAGTAAGAGAGTAGCCTCCTCTTCCTTCCATGCGGTCACTTCTCTTTAGAACTCTCGCCCAGTCGCCCTCAACGATCCCCGGATAATAGATAGTAGAAACAACGCCGTAGCTGATCGAAACCCACGTTGCACTCGTGGGTAAGGCCGCTGGCACATCCTCCAAGTTTACATCCAAATAATATACATCGTTTCTTGTTTCATATTTACATATTTTTTATATAATAATAAGGTCAATGTCACTTTGTTGATCGGTAATATTTTCAATTAAAAATAAACTTAAGCAAGATGGGAAGAGAAGTTTTAAGGCAAGATCCGGGGGGGCTACACGGCGTTCATGCGACCTGCATCATCCCCGGACTTACCTTGTAATTTAATCATATGTCAGTCTTTTAACCCTTTCACTCATGTTAGTCTTTAATTCTAACACCATTCGGGACTTGGGCAGGCATGGAAAGGACAACAAATCAATAATATTATGTAACCCGTTTCCATTCTTCTCATTTACATTTTAGGGTTAAACTTCAAACCCTAAATCTAAAGAAATAAACTAAGCTTAATCGTTCCATTCCACATCATGGTATACTCAGCAGTAGAAAGAGGTCATTTGGTCGAAGGGCCCAAGCTTAAACGGAAGCATCAGATGGGAATGGAAAAATTAAAACAGAAACAGGGCCATTTTAATTGGATAAATCCTAAATTAAGATACGTGCACCTTTCAAATAGAATCATTCCATTTGTAACTTGATGGTCGAAATTATCAGTCAACTTCCTTTAGAACATCAAGGAAGCAAACAAATCCTTGGAACCAGCGAAGCAATATGAATAAAAGGAGGCTTTCGTCACAATTGAGAACATTAAAAAAGAATATATTTCTATAAAAACAATGAAATTAGTCAGTTTTTTTTTCTTTAAATTTTGGTGAGGCTCACCTCAAAATGGGACAGTTGACAAAAAAAAACCGATGAATATCAATTAATTGCAGAGTTAAAACTATCGAGACCGGGTTGGCTTCTCAATGAATGCAAAAAATCAATTTTTCTGTGTAATCAGAGAGTGAAGTTAGTAGCTGACTTATGCAACTTTTTTTGCCCGACCATTGGAAGGTTGTGCATCCTCTTTTTTAGAGTTGGGAGCTTGAGGGTTTTTTGCCCAAGCAGGAGCTCTGTCTGGCTCATATCGATAATCATAAAAGAGTTCCTCCCCTGCCGCAATACGTTCTTTAGCAAATATACCAACTCGATGGTCACCTGCTACCATCATGACCTGCAAACACAATGTTATGAAAGTACAGAGCAAGATATAGAAGCGAAGAGAGAGAGAGTCATAGACTAGCCAAACCTTTGCATAACAATTGGGATCAGGCGAGTGATTAGCAAATTTAAGCTTGTCTCCTTTTCGATAGGCATCAAGAACAAACTGTACTTCGGATTTGCAAAACACTTAGGAACTTGAAATAATGATTGTGTTTCTTATTCAACATGTAAAAGTTCAACAAAATGCTACCTGGTTATTTAGGTTGAACAGAAATGACGAATTTTCACGGTCATAAATCTTTCCACGTTTATCTGCCTCCCGGTGAGAAATTATTTCACCAGTGTACTCCCCTAAGTATTCATGTTTGTTCACCCCATTCTGGAAAAAAATAAATAAATTATATCTACGGGAGATTGAAAAAACATAGAGCAAATCAATCTGCCTTACGAAATGCCTCCCATCCAGAAGCATCTAAACATTCAAGGGGGATAGGAAAGGGAAGAAAAATAAAGAGTGAAGTTAATCTACCTTAATAAATGCCCCCCATCCAGAAACATCGGAACGCCCCAGCAGCACCTGCAAGAACATAAAAAAATAATTGAGATAATCTTCAAGGTTTTAAAATATTTTTCGACTCATATCCTTCATTCAATCCATTACAAGTTCATCAAAAACTAGCTAAACTGAACCCAGATAAGATGAAAAACAAGCTATACTATGTACCCGTTGTTGTTGCTTGAGAAGCAGCTTCATGTTTCTACACTCATAATTATCCCCTCTTTGAGGAGGGCCTCCGAGGGAACCATCACTGCAACTGCAGAACAAAAACTCTAAAGGATGAACAAATGAAATGACAATAAAATCTTGAAACATTACAAACTCAAGGTAGATAACATAATTTGTAAAAGGTATTTTCCCCACGGGAGCATAGGAGGCAAAACCCTTACATGAGAAAGGGTCATACCCTTTCAAGAAGATTTGTTAGGACAATCCATGAAAAGGATATAAAAAAGCTATTGAGCAAAATAAGCATTATATTCTTTTCACCTTAGAAGAAATAATAAAAAATCAATGATTTTTAAGAAAAAAAATTGACTAGTCGCAACAATTGTCTGCCATAGCATTGGCAAGGAGAAAATAAACGCGAATAACCACCATTACTGTGTAAGCCAAACATACGCAAAGCCTTTGCAAGGTTAAAGAGACAATAGTTTCATGTCATCTCCCTCGCTTGATTACTACCTTGTAGCCAGTTTAGTGATTAAATTGTTGAAAAACACAGAAACTCTTCAAAGCCATAAGCCATTGGCCATTGGCTTCGTTTGAGTGTCATTTTCTACAGTCAAAATTTCATAAATGAGAATTCCAAACTGCTTAAGAGAGATATACTCACCCAACCCAACAGTTTCTACAAACATCAGGATCACATTCTCGACCAGCAGCAAAACATGGGCATTGGCGACTCCGGCACTGACTCTTTGCACAATGGCAGCCTCTGAACCGATTCTTGCATGTCTTTGGACACCTAACAGAACATCAATTAACAATTATTCATACATGAAAAATGCTGAATAAAAATATATAACCACAGCAGGTACTGGGAGAGATAAAAATTAACTTTTCATAACAAGTTAATTTGTTTCTTTCATTCTTTCCCAGCAAAACACAATTATTCAGAGAATGCAAAAAGAAAGCAAGAGTGATATATTAGATACAAATTATCAAAGATGCAAACGGAAAATATCAATTCGTAAATAAACAAACAAAAAAAGAATTCCCATTTGACACGTGGCATAGCCTGGTTTCTGCCATCTCAAAAAATATTTAGGAAGAATATTTAAACACAATAACTGTATTTTAAAAGTGGAAATTAATGTTTTTAAAAAGTTAGTGTTTTGACTGAAGTCATGATTTCCATGTTGAAAAATTTGTTGACACTTCATACATCTCCAGATGATTCAAGTTCCATGTAATGTCATAACCAACCATTTGTCCAGTATCACTTTACATTCTAATTCAATAATACATTATACTTTACCCAATCATCCTATAAATTTTTATATGGTCTCACCACGTGATCTAGCCATTTGTCCCAAATGCTCAACCTGCTAGCAAATGGAACTACTTAATATTTTACTCTCCCTCACG
The DNA here is from genome assembly GCA_032619315.1 of Piper longum. NCBI lineage: Eukaryota > Viridiplantae > Streptophyta > Magnoliopsida > Piperales > Piperaceae > Piper > Piper longum. Next base: position 8,926 of record JAVDBV010004476.1, on the reverse strand, counting down.
TGCAAGCAAATTTTAAAGCTTAATACATGGACAAACATGAAGCAAATAGTCTATTGGGCACAATATGGAGCAAATTATTATTTTCCCAAGCATATATCACCAACGGGGTTGGAACCCATGATACCATGTAAATTTTGGATGTTCTAACTACTTGCTCCAAAAGCCCCCCTAGTTGTTAGGAGAGAGCCGCTTAATATTTACTTCTGAAAGTTATTGTTAAGCCCAACAAAAGGACTCTCAATATCAAAATGGGCAGCATGTTATTTCACAATTTTACGCCTATGCAAGCAGCTTCTAGAGGACTTCAAAGCACAAGTGGTAATCAAGTACATGTTAGATAACATAACAATGTGAGACCATTAGGGTACAACATATTAGCTGGGTTTAGTTGGGTCATTCTTAGTAGGTCAATGTAACCTCCAAGTGGGTTTATGATCTAGGCATGTGAGAAGTTTTTAACAGTGTTAGCAGTTACATTGACAACATAATCAATATTGTTGTTAATAAACAACAAAATATACCTTACCATCCAATATTACCCAAGCCAACCTCAAACTGCAAATAATACCTGAATGATCCTCTTTGAACAAATTTACCCTTCCATAAAATCAGAACTTGGAATTTTCATGTTGGATGCTTATCCATCCAAGATTGCTTGATGGCTAATCATAAATTTATGTTAATATCAAACTTATCCCCCCAATGTCTTCAGAAGTTTAAGGGCCACAATTTTTTTCTTTTTCATGTCCCACCCTCTATGAGTATTGTAACTTAAATCTTTAAAAATAATATATAATGAAATCACTAATATGCTTTAGGTTAAAAAATAACAATTTGGCTTCATAAAACTAATATTTAATTTTATTTGAGCAATATTCTAATTAATTTCATTGATTTCATTATATTTTTTGAAATATTATAATTTATAGTAATAAGATTACACAAACATTAAATTTTTAAATTAATGGAAGTTAAAATATTTTTTGTAAAAATAAAACTTTATAATAGGTATTATTTTTTATTTACTCTTTCTTAAATTTGAATATTTATATTAATTTCAAAGAATTTAAATTTTAATTTGTTAATTAGAAAATAAATATTTTTTATATATATGTTTAACTATTTAAGATGATTTTTATGTTACGAACCAAAGATGGTTGTTGATTATATATTAAAGAAATTTGTTTTCAAGTATAATTTGATGTCGTGGAAGAGCAAGTGTTTTTTTTTGTTGAAATAGAACAGATCGTGATTTGATTACATTACATATAGTGGAAGGAAGGTGGAAGGTTGTAGTTGGATCAGTTACTCCTTGGTCATGCATAGGAGATTAAGTAATTGGAGATTTGCAAGCAAAAAAACATAACTAGCAAGTAAGACAACTTAATTGAAGAGTAAAATTGTCCCGAGAGGCTAGTCTAAGTATTATTTTCAGTTGTCAATTGGTTTGAGCAATATGAGGCTCTTATGACATAAAAATTCCACTTGTGAGTCTATTAAAAAAGAAAAACTCAATCTTTCATTTGTTGATCCTTAAAAAAGAGAATACATCATCGATTTAAAGTCTCATAAGTGGGTCTAGACTATAAACCCACTTGGGTGTTATGTTGACAAAGTAAACAACCACTTGAAAGTTACAATTGACCAACTAAGAAAGACCACACCATCATATTAATTAGACTCCAATAGTCTTATATTATGTTGATATCTAATAGTGCATTATTAATCAAAGAGTAAACATCACTTAGCAGTTAGCTTAGCTCCCTGAAATAAGTCAATTCATTACTTAGCCCCCTTGGACTAAGTCAACGCATCTCTTAGCTCCTCTCCCTTCAAAAGACATCACTTAACACCCCTCAAAACTAACAACTGTAAGGCAAAAAAACCGTCAAGTAATGACATGACAAACTTGCAACAAGTTAATTAATGATGTGGAAGTGTCATATCAAAAATTAAAATTAATTAATATTATATGTAATTAAAAAATAAATAACAAATATAAAATATAGACATAATAACTAAAACATGTTATTTTATTTCACTTTCTACCATAAGTCTAATTTTTACCCTTTGTGAAAAAATAAAACAAAATATTTCATCTCACATGCAGGTTAAAAAATGACCTTGAGGGAAAATCAAATAAAATAATAATTTATTTTAAATTATTGTATATTTTATTTTAATATATTTATCTTATTTTAGAACATTTATTTTATTTTATATATTAATTGATTTTAACAACATTTAATATATTAACTATTTTATTTTTTTATGTGACATTTTCACATCATTAATTAACCAATTGCAAGCTTGTCACGTCATCACTTAACGATGATGGTCTAAAGATGTTAATTTTGAGAGGGTTAAGTGATTTATTTTTTTAAAGGAAGTCTAGGGCCAATAATTGATGAATTGACTTATTCCAAAGGGGCTAAGTGATGTTTGCTCTTAACAAAAAATTATGGATAACCTATTGAAAGATATCTAAATGCATTTCCTGCCTCGACAACCTTCTTATAAGGTTGTATTTCCAGATTAATTTTCTTTAGGTTGGACTAGCCTCTATGAAGTGGTCAACAAAAAATACTCACCAATATAGTGGAAATCCACATGACAAGAACCACATGCTTATTTTGAATGCTTAAGGGAAGACAGCATACCCGCAGTATTTTTCACAGCAGGTTCCGTTAAGAAGACAAGTGCATTGCTTTCCACAAGCGGATTGACAGCCACAGGGATTGTACTGCTTGCACGGTTCATCTTTTCTTTCAGTGATGCGTTTGCGAATAGAATGGTAAGCAGCAGATTTCAAGGTGTACTTCAGTCGACGAACTCTTCCTCTTCTCCTAACAAACCTTGATCTTGTTCGAAGGGCATTTCCCTGGATTATATTACAAATTTTTTAGCTGTATATAAACAAGAAAATAGTGATGAAGAAATAACATAATTGATTTTTATCTGTGGTATACCAACCATTGAATCCATGCATTCAACTTTAGAAGAGCCTTCAGCATGTAAATCGGATCCACCACCAGTTCTGCATGATGTCATGCTTTCAACATGAACCATATAGTAAGAAACCTCAGCACAGGTCTTCATACCACTGAGTAGATTCCTACTAATCAGGCAGCTACAGGGACATATTGAAAAAATTAGAGCCAATCGTTAGAAATAGTGTAAAATTAATATATTATAGGTAAAGATAATTTGCCTCTTCAATGTGCTAAATCTTGCAAAGTTAAGGCTTCAAACCAAAATGTATTACACAATAATGAACCCTTTATACAAATTCAAAGCGCATCTTTTCTTTTTCCCTTTCTAACACATCCACCTAACCTCAAATAATTAGGTAGGGGAAATTTCACCAAATTTGAAGTACATTTTACAAAAGATTCACCTATTCTGACTCAAGCAAAGACACCACACACTTCCTTTACAATGGGAAACAGGCAGATTCAATCAATATCATTGAACGGTAGATTCAATCATTATTTAGAACAAGGCCAAAAAGATACAGAAGAATGCACGATAATCTAACCTTTTCACCATAATGATTTTTGCTAAAATGTATATCACTGTCAGCTAAGTACTTTGGTATAGCACATAATCACCAATCAACATTTCATTTGAAGATAAACATGTGAATGGATGACAAATCCTTATATTTCTTTATTTTTTACCAACAAATATGGCACCAACCTGTTCCTTCCAAATATCTCAACTCCTTTCGTAACTAAACTCTTCTCAATATTCGTCCATGATCGCACATTACTAGGCTGACTTTTATTGCATGTGGCAAACCCCTTGCTTAGGTCTTCATCGCAAGTAGAAGATATTTCGTTAGTATCATCTGTCACAGTTTCATCTATTTCTTTGGAAGCTAAATTGCAGGCATGCAGCATTGATAACTCTTTTCTCTTGGATTTCCTGGTGACAGGAGATTTTTGGGATTTTCTCTTAGAAGATGAGCTTCCATCGCTGCTTTCCTTGCGCAAATTAGACCTCAACCTCATGTCTTTAACCAACTGATTAGTCACGCTAACAGTAGAATCAGAACCAGAAACAGTTACTTTCTTTTGTATTTCCTGCATGCGAGCAAGCACCTTCCCAGCATCTCTTTTGATCTTTCCCTCGCATTTTCTACCAGCATGACTAATTTTCAATGGAGAAATAGAATGACTTTGTTTAATCTCTATCTCACTGCTTTCACATACAGCCTTTGCATTTAAAGTGATATTATCACTTTGATTACATTTCTGTGTAGTCAAAGAACCTGTCTTCTTTTTTGGGGTTTTCTGATTAGCATCACTAGTGGACGAAGAAGCAAGAAGTTTGTTGTCAGCTGCAGTTGGTACAAGAGGGGCACTAGCAATACTATTTTCTGATTTGAGAACCTACAATAAAGATAAAAGCTATTTTATGAGTAACACATAGAATATCTATAGCTTGATTAGAGAAGCACCATGAAAGCTTGTGAAGGACAAATAAGGGCATACCAACCGATAGCAATGGTTACTGCAAGGCAAGTTTTTGTCATCATCCACACAGTGCCATGGGTGTTGCTTCTCTGCCTGGGATGCAGAATAAACTGTAAGGCCCATATCTGTTAAAGAAAAGTTAAACTGATACGGTCATCATAAACTTACTGGAAAAACAAGGTCCTGAGAACAACCGTGCAATCTGCAATCAAACACCTGTAACAAAAGAGCAATCCATTATCAGTTTGTACTAAGATGTGAAAGACACAGTTCAGCGGTAAATTAACTTACAAGACATCTTCGACAAAACAAATTGTCAAAAGAATCAAGAGCTGCGTCCAAGTCTTTATTTGCAACAGCATCACCAACTGACCCATCTATGTGCCCTTTCGTCTCAGAATTTTCTCTTTTTAGAAGACAATCATATCTTGCCTGTAGAATATGTTTGATGTTGTTTCATTCCTCTGTAAAGCCAGCACAAAACAAATGGGCAAACAGCCAAATCCAAGTTTACATATATAAACTTTGGCATCTGACACAAAAAAGTACCAAATAGCACTGGCTATACAAACTGGAAACCGATGCAACAGCTTGCTGAACAAATACCTTGACATCACCTGGTTTTCTTTCCAATGATTGGGACAGTACCTCAAGCACCGTGTCTGATAAGCCCATCTTCTGAATGGTCATCCTGGTAGTAAAGAAATCAGCTATGAGATCTTACCTTGAAACAAATCACACAACCAATCATGGCTACAGTAAAAAAGCCATCATGAACACTTAATAACTTCAAGCCAACAACCTCACTAACAAGATCTTAATATGTCTATCGAGATGCTCTTGTGTCATAAACATGAAGAAAACAAGCCCGAAGTACACCATATAACTTAAAACTTTAGAATTCTGGGAACCTTACTCAAGAGTTAAGTATAAGAAAGACAACTTCTCATGCTCAACTTCAAGAGTTTGTCTCCATGACAATTACATTATAGAACTAATTAGTATTCTAGAAGCTAATAACATGCCTAAAGATTGTTAATGGGGTGAAAAAATGAACAAGGTGATCCCAAAGCATCGCATGAAACTAGATTATGATTTTCTGAAGCACTAACCAAACAATATAGTCTTCAGACTCATAAAAATCCTTCTTCTCATCTTCATCTTCAATAATTTCCTCTTCACTGTCGCTGCAAATTAATGCTTCTCCACCTGTCTGATCATAATATATCCTCCTTCGTCCAACAACGGACTGATCCTCAGTCATTCTTTGGTTCCTATATAATACATAAAAATAAAAAATATTAGAACTCAATTGATTCAACAAATGGGTATCCTGCAAACAAAATTGCCACTTTCGGCATGAAATTGCATCACTAGTATAACGGTTTTTTTGATCAATTGGAAAAAATAAAACTCATCCTAGCCTAGCTCAGGGGAGATTCTGATGATGGTGAACAAGATAATGTATGCTGATCAGAAATTGACACAACAAAGATTACCAACCCAATAAAGAATAGACATTAATGAATACAACCTTAAAAGTATGGCAACCTTCTATGAAGAACCATATTAGTACCTTGTTTCTAGCGAAAAGAAAAAAGATGAAATTCATACTTCTCCTTTTCCACCTGATTTCAAAAATGGTTGGGGACATGGATCCTAGACGAGGATCCATGTGATTATGAATAGCAATGTTTTGATTGCCAGATGCCCTTCCTTAAGCCAACCTTCTTCTTAATCCAGACTTGGGACCAGAAAACAAATATTCACAGAAACTAACATTCCAATCATCCTAAAATTTACTGCTTAAGTCTATATTTTTTGAAAACATCAATATTGGTCTTTTTACATTAAAAACAGGTATTTTTCAGATATACATGCAGGCTGACATAGTAAATATATGACTGAGAAAAGACAAGGGAAAAGGACAACATGAATGCCACTTAGTTTTTCATATTGCAGTAATACCTATCTAAAAATATCCAGGTGGTATAAGGAGGCAGTTTCTGTACTTCTGGAAGCTTGATAGGACGGACAGAATTTTTTGCACCATAATTGATGCCTAGAAGAACTGCAGAAGAAGATGGCAAACTATCTTCGTGAATGTTGGTTTTATCCTTTTCTCCATTCACCACACCAAAACGCTTAAGAGCACAAATTGCTTCCTCTTGCCTCTTTCGCAATAAATTTTCTGACTCCATGGCATAGCCATGTTCTTTAGACGAAGTATGCACGCGGTTTGTGATGCTATGCAGCTTGTTCTTATTCGCCTCCATTTTTTTCTGCAAACATGAAATGCAAATAAAATAAACCAATATGCTTATTCTTGCAAAATTCTTAAAGATCACACATAAACAAATTTTGCTTTTTTAATAAAAAAAAGCCTGATTGAGACTTTGAACCTCTGATGTAAGACACTATAAGATATCTAATCTTCTAAAGACTAACTTAAAAATGAGTGCCTTGTACCATTTGTAAAGGCATCCAATTATACGACAAGGTCAAGAAGCTACCAAGTGGCACTCTGCCCACAACACTCAAAAGTAAAGTAACTGGTAAAAAGCGGGTGAAAGTCTACCAATTAGCAAGACACCATCACCGAAATTTCTCCTTTGACAACAAATTCTTCATGAAATGGCAAGGACATTCTCATTAAAGTTACATGACAAGTAGAAAACAATTTCCAGACAACCAAATTAGGACACAGCATAATTCACACATGGCACACCATCAGCTATAAGATAAGTATACCAAGGATAGGAAGATGAGCTACATTTTCAGATATATAAAACATGAAACTTTGAGCAAACCAACCTCGACAGTTACAGACCGATTAGCAGCAACTTCTCTTTTGAGGGCCTCGATCAGATCGGCAACATCCTCCTGGGCACCTTCTTCCTACAAGCAAGAGTTAAGCAAAATCATGCTTGGTTCAATATAATCACGGTCATTGCAAAGCCAAATGCAAAACGCCCACATTGTTCCCTAAAATGAACCCCCAGTGCAAACAGGAGGCATTAAAATGTTCACACATCATACCACCTTCCTAAACCCAACTACAGATCCTCCTATCTATCGGCGAGAAGCCTACAATGCATCAGAAACGAACAACGCAACAACGACGATCAATAACAGGCCAAAACTCATCAAATCTAAATTCTACCATTTTTTCCCCACAAATCAAGCAAGGAACTGGGAAGAAGCTCGGGAAAAAATAAATAAATGTGGGAATGGGGATACCATAGCGTGGTCGTCAATGCAGCTGCGGCACAGACGAAGGCGTCGCTCGTTCGTCGCCCCCCTCCCCCTCGATTAGCAGAGGAGGAGGAGCAGTGATCGGGGGGAGCTTTGGGGGGAGGGCGGAAATCGTTGAAGCTTGAAACTTGAAAAATTAGGGTTTCATTTTGCGCTTTTTACGGGAAAACGGGGTGGTCGGGCCCATGATGTTAGGTTGGTGGGCCGGCTCAATATCATTAGGGGTGGGTCCCGCATCCAATAATATATTTGGAACATTCGACCCAAAGTCAGCTTAGGGGTGCGGTGCGTCCGAGCGACCAGAACTTCCAGATACTAGGGTTTAGAATAGGCGGTATACGTATCTACTCTACTGTAATCAATCAATAATAAGATAAAAGAGAATAGAAAATCACTGAAAGTGTAGGAAATTATTATACAGATGATTTCTTGACTTAAGTAAATCTTGATTTAAATTTAAGCCTTAATAAATTTTAAAATGATTAGTCATTTTAAGTGCCTTATAACCCATTCACCACCTAATTTCAATCTAGATATTAAACTAAAATTGAGAATATTATAAATCCATGCATCACGGTAACATTCTACTATGCTCTACTTTATCGTCATTTTCCTTGCCTATTCTAGGCTTATCCCATTTTAGGAAACTTTTATTCTAGCTATGCATGTTTTTTTTTATACACTTTTCTAAGTCATTATCCCTCTAAGGTGACAAGTAGAAATAAAAGTGTGTTCTACTACCACATGTACATCTCAAATTATTTAATCATTTTAACAGACTTCAACTCATCCCATATAGTAGTCACCACTCAATCTCAATCTCAAATGGGGGGAAACTGTAACACCCCGACTCGGCTCACCCTTGAACCGACCCGGAAATGCTACCGGCGACCGAACCGTTCGATAATCTACTAGATTCGGTTAAGCCGACCAGGATCTACTCTCAGCGTCTTAAGATGAAAACCACCTATGTCTTCTATTCATTATTCACATCATGGTATTATATCTTACCACTCAATCATATTATCATGCTTTTCACTACCTCACATCAGTTCAAATATAATAAAATATAAACAAAATATTAAACATTCAGTCACCGAATACATGTGTGTGTGCGAAAGACCTCATTGCTCCTCCGTCCAGGCTGGCACTTCAATCTCATGGTCGTCACCTACATATAGTATAAAATCGTC
>JAVDBV010004475.1:0-11822 GCA_032619315.1 Piper longum | reverse complement strand
GTTATAGGGGTGTCATTGTAGGTAGTCACGTCGGCTGGGGACCTAGCTGATTTGGGAGTCCCAGCGAGCTGGCCGTTGTCCCGATCGAGGGTCCAAAAGCCATAGGGATAGAGGGCGAGGCTCCACATCTTCTTGGTCTTCTCGCACCTCTCCCTCATGTGGCAGATGTGATCCCTTTACGTTTGATCCCTCTACTTGGGCTTCAATGACGGTTGAAATATGTCGGTGGTTGGTTGGAGGGTATGGGCACTAGTAAAGATGGATAGAAGTGAAGATGATGATGGATGGGAAGCAGTAGGGATTTCAGTTTTCAGAGGTTTCCATGAAACCTATTTGACTGGGATTTCAATTTTCAGAGGTTTCCATGAAACCTATTTGACCTTGTTTGATATGTAAATCAGCTTGGATCAATGCGAATCGGCCAATTTTGAACAAAAATGAGCTGCCCTCTTTTTGACCGGGTTTTGCTCATAGCCTTATTAAATTGGGTGATTTTACTCAGAATCGTCCAATTTTTTCAAATGTGATATTGCGTAAGAGTAAAAATCGCATACACCCCCTCCTTTAGCATAAAGCACACTTGCACCCCCGGTTTTTAAGAATGATTACTACACCCCTACTTTTAAAAAATAATATCTTACACACCCCTTCTTTTCAAAAATGATATCTTACATCCCTCTACTTTGAGATCACTTACAATCCCTGGATTCTAAAAATGTTGGTAAGGCATTAAATACCAACAATTAAACTATGTTCTAACTTGATAATGTAATAAACTCAAGTACATCATCATGAAAAAATATTTTAACACTATTTTCTTAAATTAATATTTTATTTATTAAATATAAATATATAGACTCTAACATTAATATTAATGAGTGGTTAAATATTGATGGTTTAGCAAGAATATAATTTGATGATGTGCTAAATTTGTCATGTCATCATGTTTTTTTTTGGGCTAATTCATCAATGTTTAATCACTTATTAGCATTAATGTTAGAGTATATATATTTATATTTAATTAAAAAAATAAAAATTTAAGAAAAATGTATTAAAATATTTTTTTTCTTAATGATGTGTTCGAGTTTGTCACATTAAATTAAAAAATGGTCTAACTTCGGTCATGTCACGAATAGTTAGCTATTCACCAAGGGTGTTAGAATCTATGGGTGTAAGTGATTATTTGTTTTAAAAACAAGAGCTGTAGTTAATTATTTTTTAAAAGTTGGGGGGTATAAGTGATTATTTTTTAAAAGCATGCTGATTAAGTAATACTTTATACTAAAGGAAGGGGTGTAAGTGATTTTTATTCTATTACCTATAAAATTTTGAAATAACTCAAACATGTTTAGGAGCGTAGATAAAAGTTTGTCCTTCGGTATAAGACCACCTTGCCATGATTTGCAACATATGGGACATTACTTGTCTTTACTGTTCTACTCAAATTGTGTTATCATTAAAACTATCTCATAGATAATATATTTCTTGAATCTGAGGGAAGTTGATGATTTGTGTCAATGCTGTAGAAGAATCATATGTATACGTTCTTAATCACACGCCAATCTAAAGTTCTATGAACATGTATTATACACAATATAGATTTCAAAGTGTAAAGTGGCTCTTAGCATATCACTAGACAAGATTACTTGGATCTAATAAATTAGAATTTTATTTGGATCCTAGAAGAATTATTTTGGGAATGATTTACGGAGGTAATAAACTTAGATCAAATGCTTAAGAGTCAAATGAAGTAATTTTAACTAAATTTAACTGGCTAATTATAAATGTTTACAAAATTCAAACTAAATCTTTTTGGGCCAAAAGTTAATCTATTGAGCGATCTAATTCACAAGCTAATGTTATTAGCGAAATTTCTGAAAGAATGAAATTATGAAGACCCCTCCACTCATTCAAAGTATCACTTAGACCCCCTACTTTGTCACCCTATTTTATGCTCAAACTAAATCAAAGATGTTGCTTGCGCCTACATGATATATACTTGAGCGAGCACGACATAATATTTTTCTTAGATTATGTAGCAAAGCGCCCCACCATTTAATTTCTTCCATAAATCTAGGGCAAGATTGAAACGACTTTCATTATTAAAATCATTAACTTAGTTATTCCTAACGCATCATGCACCTATATTCTACAGTTTTTTTGGTATGAGCTAAAATTAAGGACCACGATCAGTGATCAAGGTTGTCTGCTTTTGCTTTATTAGATACCTTAAAATATAAATTTTGATGTTGATCGTCCACTTAATCAACCATTCTCGCACAAATAGATACAAAATACTAAGCGTATGCTACAGAGAACAATATATTGAGCACCCAGGTTTCTATATATCATAGAGAAAACCAATCTTACTCTTCAAAGATAAGAAAGAAATGGCCCAAAGTGGAGATTTTGCCATGACTGGTGGCAATGGCCCCTTGAGCTACGCTAAGAACTCCTCGTTTCAGGTAAGAGTCATGGTGTGCCTCTTCGCAAAACCCCAAATTTAGGATTGTAGTGTTGATTTAGTTGATGTAGCATTGCAGGGTAACATGGGGAACTTGGTGAAGAGGATGCTTGAAGAAGCCATATCAGAGAAACTAGAGATGAACTATGTCTCATTGTTCACAAGGTTTTGCATAGCAGATTTCGGGTGTTCAACAGGACCCAACACTTTCTCCGCTGTCCAAACAATCACACAGGCTTTGCAACAAAAATTCGATTCGGATGGTTCGATTTCATGCATGCCCGAGCTTCTCGTCTACTTCAACGACCGGACATCAAATGACTTCAACACCCTCTTCATGTCCCTTCCACCCAGTAGAAACTACTTTGCTGCTGGTGTCCCTGGGACGTTCTACGGTCGCCTGTTTCCTAAAGCCACTCTTCACATTGGGTACTCGGCAATCACGCTCCATTGGCTCTCGAAGGTGCCAATGGAGGTGGTCGATGAGAGCTCAGAGGCATGGAATAGAGGGAAGATCACTTACATTGAGGGGCCGCCTCCTGTGGTTCATGCCTACGAGAAGCAGTTCGCAAGGGACTTCGATGCGTTCTTAAGCTTGAGAGGGGAGGAGATGGTTGAGAAGGGACTTCTAGCCCTGCTTATGCCTTTGGGCAAGGAAGACAGAAAGCTATGCAACAGTTCCCTGGCTATCTTCCTCTTGGAGTCTGCTCTCCAAGACATGGCCTCCGAGGTTATACAACTTTCATGTTAAATCTCAAAATATATCACTTGTGATCACCTTGTTAACTTGGAGAATGACTTCAGGGAGTAATTCACAAAGAGAAGATAGACACCTTCAACATGCCCATCTTCTTACCCAATGCCAAAGAGGTGACTGGCCTCATAGAGAGCAATGGCAAGTTTGACATGGAAAGGATGGAGAAAGTGTACGGCTCTGCTGACGGGTCGGGCCTTGGTGTCATAGACCCCAAGCTGCTGGCCATGCACTCAAGATCTGGACTGCAACATATCTTGGGCAATCATTTTGGAGAAGACATTATCGATCAATTGTTTGATAGGTTGGAGGAGAAGCTCGCTCAGAGGTCAGAAACAATCGCAGCAGAGGGGGGGTTCCTGTTGCCGGCCTTGTTCCTTCTGCTGAAGCATAGAGCTTGATAAAGAACCAGAGACTACCTGCAATATGATCATTCACAAGTTCCTCCTCAAACCAGTCTTGAGTGTGTCTTCTTCTCTGCAAGTGTCACTTCCTTCAAGGAAGCATGATTACCATATAAGTTATGGTGTATAAGAATATAAACAAACATAATATTGAAATGGAACAAGACGAACGAAGTCTAATAAGTATGCTGTTTATATGATCGATCATCTACATCTACAAACAAAATAAGGAATCGGGTCAATCTTATGCCAAGTACTTAATTGTTATGCTTTCTTGTGAAGCCAAGGCCTCGTGCTTTTCAATAATAAGATACAAATCTTAAACAATAACTAGAACAGAATGTGATGGCAGCAGGCACGCTGATCTGAGATCTCACATCAAGCACCTTTCACAGACAACCAAGTATCAAGACTAGTCACTACTTCAAATAATTAATCACTACATGTCATCTTTATTGAAAAAAAATGATCATGTCCAAAACTACCCAGAATTATCAAAGAATAATAACAATAAAGTGATTCAAATCTTATCACGCTGGAGCCGATAAAGAAAATCCAGCAAACTAAACATCTTTCAATAAGAATTATCAAAGAAAAAATATTTTCAATTTTATTCTTTATAAGAGTAAAAAGTGGGCAATCCCCATCCAACATTGTTAGAAAGGCTGGGCAATCCCCGTCCAAGTTTGTTAGAAAGACGTTCAACTGAAAAAAAAATTTCACTATCAAAGCAAAAATTTAGCTATAAATCACAAAAAAGATTTCAATTGCTCTAAGGGCATTATGATCCACTCAAATTCATAATTTAACATCTAAAAAAGGGAACAATCTTCCATTCCTTCTAAGCCGAAGATTCCCTGGCAATCATGTCTGCTTTTGCAGTGCCTTCATTGATACCTCCTACCGTATAAAACGATTGCTCTGGAAGATCATCATACTTTCCATCCAAAACACCCGTTCAATTAAACGTAAAAATATATTTCAAGCAATTCTAAAGAATGTATGCGGCTTAGAACGACAGAGAAGTCACTATTACAACTCCTTTCAAGTTATACATTCAGTAACAACTTGGTAAGAAACTATTGTTAGGAAAAAATCTAATGTAACTTAAGTTCGAGGCTAGCTCACGTAATCCCAAGTGACCAGAGATGTCAATATCCTACTACCAATTAGATAATACAGTTGTGTCTCTTATATCTCTTCACACAAATACATGGGCAGCCTTCATACACGCCAATTAATGAATTTTTAGTAGATTCTATGCTTAGATTAAAATAAAGCCAAACTACTATCTTTTGATGGCATAAAACCAAAACTATCCAATAAAGATCAATCATAATCCTAAATGAAAACAAATATTAAAAGAACAAGCCTAAAATAACTTTGAACCAATGAATTGATTCTAAACAATATGAAACACCACAAGACATCAAGAAATCACATAAAAATAACTTAATCCACAAACACCCACAGTGTTCGTAGAACTGATAATAGACAAGACAATGGCCAAGAAGGAAGGATCTGAGAATGGCCGAGCGACTACTATTCATTTTTCATTATCCAAATTCACCAATTGAGAAGAATGAATAATGAAAAGAATCCAGTTATGTACTTGGAAATTTGAACTGTGCCCCTGCTCATTAGTGTCTTGTTTTCCTAGCGCTATCTAAAATCATATATTCGCCCAGCTCGCATCAAATCAAAAAAATATTCAAAGAAGCATACAACACAGTCCACTAGGAAGGAAATTTGTTATCCTATCGTGTTTATAACAAAAGGAACATAAAAAAAGGACACCCATGACTGCAAAGAAAACCAGCCCTTAAAAATAAAAAAATCACTTCCATCTTTCAAAGAACAACAGTTTAAACAAAAATCATATAATAAGTAAACAATTTTTCCCAGCAGCGCATGTGAAAACCTCAGCAACATGGAAAGGCTAACTGAAGAAACATTGGATATTTCGTGCACAGGCAACCGTCTATTTGTGATCCTCACTAAGCTCATCCATTCCAAAAAGTGCAATAATATCTTGACAATTTTTGTAATTCTGCAGAACTTTCTGGACACCAAGAGCAGTGTTATAGTGCTCCTCCCCAAGAATGTGGGGAAAAAGCATACGAGATGTAGAATCAAGTGGGTCCACAGCAGAGCCGATACCAAGCTCTGAAATCTACACAGGATTAGAAAAATCATGTCATGACCTTCCAAAATTGTCATTACATTTGTCCTCTCATTCAAACTAAAAACAAAATCGTAAATCCAAAACCTGTAGTGACAACACAGTTGTGGCGTCAAGATGTGCAAAAGTGGTTGCTGGTGCAGAATCCATTAAATCATCAACAAGTACATGAATGGCGTTCACTGATGTGATTGATCCATTCTTTGCAGTGGTGATACGCTCCTGCAAGCCTCCAAGATCAGTACCTAGAGTTGGTTGACATCCAACAGCAGATGGAATACAATCAGGAAGAGCAGATACTTCAGAATTCGCCTGCATATCACTTGCATATCACGTTACAATCTTGCAAATTAGCAAAACTGACCTGAGTAAAGCCAAAAATATTATCAATGAAAAGAACCACATCTTGTCCCTCAGCATCTTTGCAGTGCTCCGCAACAGTCAAACCAGTAGTCAGTCCAACACGAGCTCGAGCACCATGAGGCTCATTCATTTGCCCATACACGAGAGCGCACTTGCTCTCCCTCTGACATATTATTAATAAAGGTTAAAAAGTGAGTATTGGCAACAAAACTTGAGAAAGAATATAGGAACAAGCTAATAATACAAAAGCAAACAACAGAGAATGTATGGCAGACCTGTTTATCCCCTAGTTTAATAACAAAACGTTCAATCATTTCCCTATATAGATCATTCCCCTCTCTAGTTCTCTCCCCAACACAGGCAAAGGCAGAGAAACCACTTGAAAACAATTAAATAAGATTCTAGTTCTAATATATTTCAACAACTTTGCTCACAGATTAATGGAATATATGATGCCAACCATGAGCTTTTGCAACATTGTTGATCAGTTCTATAATTAACAGAGTCTTCCCAATGCCAGCACCACCAACAAGCCCAATCTTCCCTCCTCTCTGGTATGGTACGAGAAGGTCCGCCACCTATATGAAAATAACCAACAGATAAAGCAAAGGAGAAGAATATGAAGTAAGTAAATCAAACAGCTAAAGTAGCAGTATCGCAGCAAGAAAAAGGAGCAGATTATATACCTTAATACCAGTAGCCAAAATATGCTGCTCAGTTGCCTAAAGCAGGTGCCTCTCCATGAATGTGCAGAAAGAGATCACTCTGTGCCAAGAAAGGATAAAAATGAATGCATTTCCAAAACATTATCCTAATTAACAAAATCGATAAGAAGACTAATAATCAATACTGACAAAAAATACAAACCCACAAAAATAATTACTGATCAAGATCAAAAGCGATCTTACCGATATCCCTCTATTCATCAATAGGCTCTCCAATAAAATTCATGATACGCCCACGAGCAGCTCTTCCAACAGGCACCGAAAAACAATCAAACCTTAACACTAGCTGTTAAAAGAGCCTAAAACCAGCCAACTTGAAACTTATAAAAACACAAAAGAAGCAGAATTGCAAAACTCCAACTTACTCAATAATCAGACGAATCCAAACAAAAAGAGCAGCTACACAAAATCCAACCTTCATTGATTGAAAAATGAATAGAAACCAAGTATCAAAATTTATTACCAGCCGATGCAAGAACAACTAAAGCCGCTAACTATGAAACATGAAAAAACACAAAAGAAGCAGCATCGCAAAACTCCAATTTACTCAATAATTGAACGATCCTAGAGAAGAAAAAAAAAAGCAGCCACAGAACCTAAAATCCAACCTACAGTAATTGAAAAATGACTTCAAAAAAACTCAAAAACACTGGCTAATATAAGTCTAAATGCAGCCAACTTCGAAACTTAAAAGAACATGTCCATAAGCAGAATTGCAAATTCCAATTTACACAATTATCAAACGAATCCTAACAAAAAAGAGCTGCAACAAAACCTAAATCCAACCTACATTGATTGAAAAAACAGAAGGTAAAAAAAACAAAATTTCACAATAACTGATATAAAACCTAAAAGCAGCCAACTTTGAAACTTTTAAAAAACAAAAAACAAAAAAAAAACATCCGTTTCCCAAAGACAACATAAATTTGATCGGATAATAACTAAAAAGACAATGACAAAATCAAATGAGGGCATAAATGGGAGAGGAGAAGAAGGAAGCGATGGGTGGGAGAGCCGGTGTTCAAAACCCTCTGAACCCTCAGAAGCCCCTCCGACTCTATCGCCCAATAATTATTTGGATTGGCAGCAGCCCCTCATCGATCCGCACATCCAACACCGAACCCATCACCAGGCACAGCTTCCCGATCGCCCAGCCCCGGTGAACACGCCGGTCATCTTACCCCTCACGCCTCCGGCGTACAGGAGGGCGGCGGTGGGCGAAGTAGCGGAGGATGGAGGAGTGGGCTCGACGGGTGGCCATGGCCATTGCGGTGGTCGTAGTTAGAGATCCGCAGGCGGCGGCGGCGGCGACGACGGTGGTGGCGGCGATGGGTGAGGAGTCAACAGAACATTTTTCGCGCCAGAGTGGATGTGGGCCGAGGTTGGGCTTTGAGATTTGGTGGGCAGATATGACTGGGCTTTTCGAATGGGCCTTTACAAAATGGTTACGAGATTTATACGTATTAGCGGGAAAATATTATATTTTTAGCTGGCAAATAATGATTGAAAAAATTATACAAAATTATTAATTTTTGTTACAAATAATTAGTATATACCAAATGAATAATTATTTTGTTACAATATTAATAATAATCACGTTTTCAAAAAATAATACAAATTAGTATAGTTTAGTACTGTGTATTTTTAATGAAAATCATTAATTTTTTTAAAACGAATCCTTGGCTAGATAAAGTACTGAAATTCTGATAACGAATGGTATTTTTTTTTTTTTGGATTTTGATTTTTTTACTGTTTTGATGTAATTTTTGTGTGCTGCCCATTATCCAAGGCTTTATGACTAATCGAAGGTATATAATTACTAGCTTAACAAAAATCTATATAAGTTTTTTTTCTCGAAGCAAAATCTACAAATAGTTAAATGAAGGGATTTTACATTGTGTAGCCCCAAAAATTGCTGCAGTATCCTATGTTTATACCCTTCATCTGCTTGTACTAATATATTTCCCATTCTAAAGTTACTTGAGAGTTTCTCATAGATTTAAAAGAACTAAATTTCTCATCAAACCAAAATTAGGTCCATTTGGTTTACAAAGCCCTTGATTTTAGAAAGAACATTTTGCAAATGCAATTCATATGAAATAATGTAATAAAAAAAATTCAACCAAGTCTACCTCACCATTAAAATATGCTTGTTTAGGCTATGAATTGGGAGCTTTGGCATAATGTTTTTTTTGTCAAATTTAATAACAATAATATGAAACAGCAAATAATTATGATGAAAACTATCGGCCGAGACGTAATCACACTGTTTACAAACATATTAGTCGTAGAAAGTTCGATACATATCAACAAATCGATAGGACATACCCCTAACTTCCACGAAGCAAAAGATCAATTTCAAAAGTCGCTTTCCATATAATTAATGCAGATAAGTGAGCAATGCCCACTAATCAGTTACTAGTCAACAAAGTTCAACTTGCTAACAGCTAGTTGCCCCCCTGGATAAACATGGATGACAACCTTAATTGTAATTAGACCTGGACTATTATTATCTTATCCTCCCTTCTAATCCTGTTTTTTTATGAGGATAATCGACAGTCCAAGACCATGACAATTGACAAAGACAACAATGCACCATTATCATAATAGGATGATAACTACAAGCATCCAATGCTCAAAATAAATACTTGGTCAGAAGAAACCAGAAAAAAAAAAAGAAAAAAAGAAAAGAAGATGTTTAGTAAAAGAGGAGCTGCCGGGAGGTGTGGCAACAGGACAACCATTTCATGCATCTTCTCTTTGAAATGAGAAGCTCTCAACTCTATTTGGGGAAGATGGGAAAGAAAATGATACACTAATTAAATAGAGAAGCTTTCCCAACTAAGCCAACAAAATAAACGGTACATTATTAAATTTGGAGAAGATGAGAAAGAAAATGATTCACTAACTTCAAGGCAGTCAAATTTTTTCATTGAATGTAATGTTCAACTAATAAATTAATAAATAATAAGGGGTGGTGACAATTGCAGCCGGAATGATGTGGACGGGAATATAGGGATACACAAAACATGTTCTGGGAGCCCTTATTCAAGGCTGGGGTTACATTCAGCTAAATTTACCTCGATCTTTAATTCAATAAATTCAACTAGAGCTCGACTTAAAAAAGAGCTTTGATTTGAAATTGTCAGGCTTGAAGTTAGATACTCTATATATAGGTGGTTAGATCTTACACATTTATATTTGATTTTTTTAATGAAATATAACTAAAATAAAGAACGATTAGAAGTTTTTAACTTTTTTAATTAAGAATATTAAAATTTAATAGGTGGCTTTTTTATTTTATTATATGCAATATGATAACATATCGATTTCATCTTTCTTGATCTCAAATAAAATTTAACATAAATTATACTCAAGGGGAATATATATATACACACACACACGTAATTTAGAATTGTGGTAAACTCGAACACTAGCTAGAAAGAACTCCATGAGAAACAAGTTGAGTTTGAACAACATAGCTCCTCAACTCAGTCAATGAGCGACCCTAAATCCTATCGAAATTAAAATTTGTAAGTAGGTGGGCGTAATAATTTTCTAATCTTCGAGTCTAATCCGTCTTTTAGAATTATTACAAAGCGAAATTGGTGATAAATATGTTATAGTTTTCTGTTCCCAAAGGCCAAGTCTAAAAAAAATTACCTTTTTAAAAAAATATTGAGAGTTGGGGATACCAAGCATCCGGGAAGATTTTGTGGAGATATTCTCATTAATTAAGTATGGTTAGAGAAGATCTGCATATCCGCCGGCCAAGTTATATATACTTGTTTTCAACGCAATTCTAACCATATAATTTTGATTAATCAAAGGGGACCATGTTTTAATATTTTATAAAGAAGGTTTGATATCAATCACTCATTTTAAATAGAAGATGCATGAAATGGTTGTGCTGTTGCCACACCTCCCGGAAGCTCGTCTTTTACTAAACATCTTCCTTTCTTTTTTTTTTCTGGTATTCAATTCAATTGAACTCACCTGTTTCTTCTGACCAAGTATTTATTTTGATCATTGGATGCTTCTAGTTATCATCCTATTATGATAATGGTGCATTGTTGTCTTTGTCAATTGTCATGGTCTTGGACTGTCGATTATCCTCATAAAAAACAGGATTAGAAGGGAGGATAAGATAATATTAGGCCAGGTTTAATTACAATTAAGGTTGTCATCCATGTTTATCCAGGGGGCAACTAGCTGTTAGCAAGTTGAACTTTATTGACTAGTAACTGATTAGTGGGCATTGCTCACTTATCTACATTAATTATGGAAATGGACTTTTGAAATTGATCTTTTGCTTCGTGGAAGTTAGGGGTATGTCCTATCGATTTGTTGATGTGTATCGAACTTTCTACGACTAATATGGTTGTAAACAGTGTGATTACGTCTCGGCTTATAGTTTTCATCATAATTATTTGTTGTTTCGTATTATTGTTATTAAATTTGGGAAAAAAAAACATTAGCCCTAGCTCCCAATTCATAGCCTAAACATGCATATTTTAATGGTGAGCTAGACTTAAATTGCATTTTTTTTATTACTTTATTTGATATGTATCGAACTTTCTCGACTAATATGGTTGTAAAAAGTGTGATTACGTTTCGGCTGATAGTTTTCATCCTAATTATTTGCTGTTTCATATTATTGTTGTTAAATTTGGAAAAAAAACATTAGCCAAACCTCCCAATTCATAGCCTAAACAAGCATATTTTAATGGTGAGATAGACTTGGTTGCTTTTTTTTTTATTACATTATTTGATATGAACTGCATTTGCAAAATGTTCCTTCTAAAATCAAGGGCTTTGTAAACCAAATAGACCTAAAATAGAGTTGGGGAAGCTCACAAGTCCATTTCCTCATGGCTAACAATTAACTTATATATATATATATATATATAAGTTAATTGTTAGCCATGAG